>JALPQI010002976.1:0-80961 GCA_025490895.1 Thaumatotibia leucotreta
AGTCTGCCGGATAATTAGCGCCTTTCATCCACGACGAGAAACCCCCCTTTCATCAATACAATTAGAAAGAGGGTGATAGTCCAATTCGTGCACGAGTATCTATAGTGCCATACTCGTGCTAGACGGACTTTTTTAATACCATACACAAATAAAGCCACATTGGCAGTACGAAGCGCATGTTTTAATTACAACAATTAAACAAATTCAGGTTCGTTGCCGGCCTTATTTATTCGCCGCGAGGGCGACCGCACACCGCAGGCCGCAGCCGCGGTCGCCCCCTCTTCTAATATTAGACTTCTTTGGCTATATTTGTTTAAACTAAGCGGATTTTCGCTACTGCGTGATTTGTAGCTGTGATAAATGTGATATGATTGAATATGGGAGAGATGGTACAATATGTTAATTTTATGAATTATATTCAATACGAGTAAAAATGGTCACAAATGGATTCATAGATGGCTCGGAATTATGTCTAATCTGTCAACATACGTAGTTTATTCAAGATTATTTAATGTCACTAGGTGACACAAAATATTTCAATACGTGTATGTATTATTTATAATTTAGACTTTCATATACCATATTTTTAATAATAGGTACCTGCTAGATACATACTGCAAAACACCCCAGGGGTTGGCTTGTGCAAACATTTTTGTCCTTATCGCTCTTATGCCGTTGATACCTACACTACTTAGTATTTGTGATAATACGTTACTTAATGCAGGTATTTAGGCACACAAGTATATCAAGGCACTTTCAGAGTCCTCTACTTCCCGGTAAAATTGAATTTCCTGGTCAAAACAACGGTGCTATAATTACAATTAGGTCCGTGCGGAGCATAAGTACGTTAAATTCCGACATAGTTGCCAAACGATTCATTTGCTCCATGAATTAGTCATTAGCGGGCACGCTCCAGCCCATTCAGGGCGACCCACCTTTTCTAACGTACTATATATAGGGCACGAGTAAAAGGGATAGATGAAGTTCTGGTTTAGCCGGTAAATGGTTTTATTCTGGCTGTAGGAACATGTGGCGCCTCACGCGAACGCCTTGTAACTATGTTAGTAAATAGTTACAAACATGTTCGTTCCACGGTTTTATGCTCGAGCGAACTATCAAATTATACTAAGTAATATTCATATTAGAAGAGAATTAAACATAACTAGTGTATGTAAGTATCGCATACTAATGAGAAGCAAGTGTTAAACAAACATAGATTATGAGTCTCAAAGTTCACGTTGAACTTTGACCGGCGCCTTATCGACTACTGTAGGTATGTGTTGACTTTCGTTATAACTAAGTATGTAATACTTATAAATAGAATCTCGATGTCTTATAGGTATACTTATATTGGGATGAAAATAGTTTTTAATTTTGGATTTACATTTAAGTACCTACATTATTAATGATTTATTTGTAATTGGTCACGATGTATTACGCATATGTTTAAACTGATACCTAATTAAATAGTAGATGTTATTTAAGAAACCTAATATCAAGTAGCCTGGGGTGATAATTTTATTTCAATCAAGGTCACTTTTTAAATATGGGTGTGCTAAATTTAGTATATCCTGTATTTAAATATTAACAGCTTGTTAAAATACACAAAAACAATGATAAGCAAGTAGTTCAAAGTTCGATAACCCCTGCAAACATTCCTGTCCTTATCGTTCTTATGCCGTTCATACTTTATATTTTACTTAATTTTATTAAAGAAGCATTATTAAAGTAAGCAATTAAAAACGAAGTCGAGGACAACCGTCATGTGCTCTTATCGCTTTGTTAATTAGCACTGCGTGTTTTACTTTATAATACCTACTTAAATCAATCTACGTTCGTTGCGTTAACAAGTTCGGTTTTTATAGGCTTACGTACCCAAGGGTAAAAAAGGAACCCTGTAACTTCACAATTCGTCCAGCTCTCTGTCTGAAATGAACAGCTAGACAGTAAATATTCAGCTGATGTAATTTGGTTGCCGCTATCACAAAGAAAATTAAAAAATACTAGTAATAAATAAGGCCTCCTATAAAACGAATGACGTGAATGTAACCATTTCTTGATTTATATTACTCCCATAATCACAGTATATTTCTTTCGAAATTTTAAAAATAGATAATGATACGGAAATTGTATCGTACGCGAACTCTACTGTAAATTTTCCCATAAGACCTAAAATTACGGGGTTCAAAATAAAAATGCTTAATTTAACCCATAACAAAGTATCGTTAGGCCCAAGCATTTGGCAGGTAGCATAAATTGGGCAGCGGGCCCACGTCGCGCCTTCCGGCGATTGCTATCGGGCCGGAAACACGTGGCCGATACCACTAAATTGTACGCTAAACAAATACACGCCAAATATATACGTATTCTTCACGTCAGAACAAACAAGCCAAGGTGGGTACTTCTATTGTGAGATTGTGGCAATGCCCTGGGAACGTGTGATTCTCATCATTTATAAGAAAATGATGTGATGTTTCATATCTCAGTTTTAAGTTTTAATGTAATCGTAGCTGGAAGCTTTTCTATTTACATAACATATCGTAAAGAGATATAATACCTACCTACTGATTCACCTTTTAGACGAAAGATAAATACATCTACCGGCTAAAATAAACAATAAAGCAAAATTGTACAAAATTATGCTTGGATAATGCACATAGACTGTTTGAACTGAGTAGAGTGCGTAGTTTAAGATAACCGTAGGTGCATAGCAATTACATACAACCTCCTCGATTGTATAAACAACTTCAGTATTTATCGAAGAAATAAATATCAACACAATTAGAAACATACAGACACGTGGTATCAATGAAAAGTAGCTATCATATAGTCATTAATTAACATGCATGCAATTATGCATCGTGCGACCGCAGACGACTGCATCGATTGGAGTCATAAGTAATGCACACTGCGGCTGCGGCGGGCACACATGTCCCAGGCACGGATGATACTATTGCACATATGAACATTTCCTGCTATTAGCAGACACCGCAACTAATAATGTATAGTGATAACATTAACTTACGATCGCATACGAAATGAGCAGTTTGTAATAATTGTAATTATGCCGTTTATCGGACTTGTAATGAAGATACGTCTGACAGTGGCCTATACCACAAAACTTTACAAGCGTACAATTCTACAAAATTGTATTAAAATCCCATACAAAAAGTTGTCAATCAAAACTACTCGGATAACAGAGCATATTTCTCTGGTAAAATATACTTATAAAGAAACCCGATCGTAGCTGGAAAGAGGATTGCACGAAGATGAGAGAAAATATCAAAGGATATTCGGTAACCGACCTACACTAGATTTTTAGGTAATATTAGGCCCATACTTAAAGTTCTTGTATTAAGCTACCTAGAAATATTAGAGTACCTAATCGTGTTTAATCTTTAAAATCTGAATCTGGCCTTACGAATATGACCTCTGTTACGGTCAGCTCGACAGGATTTCTATCACCACAACAAGGCAAACCGGTCATTTTATAATGACATTAGTCATTTAGTATGCCTGTTCCAATATTAGAACGTGCACATCATGAAATATTAAAGCGGATTACCTAATCTAAATACTCGCAATTCGTTTTTATCCATATTATAATACCTACTCACTCGTTAGCGCCAAATCAATCCTAATGGATGGCTAATTAGCATTCAAAGAGGAAAGCATTAATTCAATCAATTACAATCCCAGTCATGCGAATGATCAATAAAAAATAACTGCATATTAATTAATAGAATTGAAGGCATTCACGCCTTCACTGAAGGTTAATATATTCTCGATTTAAATAGAAGTCGGCAACATTTTAGTAATTCCATGCATACAATCTGTGTAATAGTCATGAAATGCAAGTTTAATTCCGCAGTATTTTGAGCAACTGTCAGTGAGGGGCTCACCCTCGAGGGTCGCCACCCCCTATGTTTGTAGTAACCCCTTCGCCCTGTTTGCATTGTTTCATTCTATTTGTATAGAGTACGTCCCACCGCCGTACAACTGTTACTGTTTCCATGATATGTAAACGAGGTTTAATGATACAATCCGTGCGAACCGTCACAATTAATTAACCGAACTAAAATAAAGCTCTTCAGCTTATCTCGGCTATTATAAATTTACTTTCAAGCTTCAATAAACAGGTAAACATATATTCTTCATTAATAATGCATGTAATCGCCCATCTTATAAAACGGATAAGTGAGAAAACCAGTTTGTAATCGTGCTCAAAGTTTTTATTACCTTTTAAGAGTGGACTTTAAAGATCAGATCGGATGCCTTAATTCTGACATTAACAATTATGTGACCAGACTTTATTTTGTGGGAATCAGAATTTGCGAATACGATTAGTATGCAAGTAGGTAAATGAAATGGCGCTGGTTAAAATTCTTGCGCCGCGCGGCGAGCTGCAGTTTTACGGGCTATTACACTGAATGAAAAATGAGTGAGTCATAGGCGCAGAATACGAGGCGAATAGAAATCGTCTGTTTTAAATGAAAAGTCAAGGAGCGAACAAGGCGTACATTATTCATGAGGGCCGTTTCACGCCCGGCCACCGAGTACCTACGCATGCATCCGACACTCGGATAGATGGTCAAAAGCATCCGAACACGCCCTTGTCAATGTCAATGCCGATTGACAATACGGCTCCGAGTATATAGACGTTGATATATAACACGTATCTCTGTCGACGGTACCGGAGCTGGCATCAACAAACTGTTTCGAAATCAATATCCGTGTCTCAATCAGTGCAATTAAGGCGCCCGCGGAGCAGGGCCGTATTCAATGTAATTAGTTTCGCGCCGTCGCCGGCGGCGAGGGGCAATAAATAAACGACTAGAATGACGTTAAACGTGCAGCGACTGCGGGAGCCGATAATCTACAGAATGTCCCCAAAGCTTTTAATAAGCTAAATTAAATTATGAACAATCACTAGATTGATATCGGCGGAAATAAACGAGAACACGAGATAATAGACTGTTATTAGAGAGCGCTTTGAGTACTACACGATTCTGTTATTACGCCGACTCATTGCGTGATTTGGACTAGCAATAAAGCTATATTTACCAGTCACGAGTGTTCAACCACATTACACGGGAACCGTTCGTGTAATTTATTCATTCTTTCCTGACAAATGTCATGTCGCAAATAACGAATACTAATAGCCGTTCGAGAGCACGCTGTATGAGCGAATTTAATAAAGCCGGTGGGGCGAAAACGCCCTATTTTTTCACATGGCGCGCATCGCTTCCCCTAACATTATAGGGGCCGAATTTGAAAACACAATTAGACTTAATACAGAGGTGATTGTTGGCGAGCGAGGGTCGCTGCGAGGGGTTACTGTAAATCCTTTAATTTGGCTCCCCGATCAAATAATAAAGAGGGGCAGCGAGCAGCGAGCGATATCGCGTTTAGTGGTTTTATTGCAAGCGCCATCTGCCGCGCACGCACCCTGTAGATGGAGAGATAATTTCGCTTTTAAAGCGGGGGGCGACCGAGCGTTCATTGTGAGTTGTTGCGTTCGTTGAAACAATTCACAACGCTGTATCCGCCTGTAGATGGGAAGATAGCGGCTATTATGCGGGCCCTTGACGACGCGCGATGTGAGCACTCCGCGCGGTCGCTCCCGGTTCGAGTGTTCGATAAGGCACGCTGCTAGTGCTGCTACGCCTGCTACCCGTTACGATCTTGCTGACTGCGAAACTAAACGTCCATTCGCTTGACTTTATAGATAATAAACAAAATGTTCTGCCGTAGTTACAGTGTCATAATACATGTATGTATTATTGTGGCAGTACCTATTACTTACTCCATATCGCATTATGATTTTTGATTACCTTCAATAATTACCTAAAGCTCCTAAACGTAGCTACAAGACATCCTAATATCGATAAAAATAATTGATTATTATATTAGCTGAGCTTATTTGTAAGCAGACGATAAACAGATTAAAACTCGCTTTAAAAACTGAATAAATTCATGTTTTATAGATAAGATTGGAATTAAAATTGAATAGCTAATGATGCTAGAAAATACTTATAATCCGTTATCAAAACAGATAAAGTTAATCCTATTCACAATCAAGAGTGTAGGTAGGTATGGTATATACCAACGGTTATCTTGCTTGTTGATAATAATAGAGCGTGGCAGAAAAACAAACGGGATTACAGGGTACACTCAACAACCCTAGTTATTCATTATAAACATCGCACGTGCAGCCCTATTCATTCCTTAAAACCTTCAATCTAATACAATTTTGATGACACCAAATGCCACCTTGCACAGCAAAAAATAAAGCCCACTTTACAGTAATAACCCATAAGAGATATAGGGTTGCGCGCAAACAGTAGCTTTATCAATGACCGGGTGCACCCTAATGCAACAGCAAACAATCCTCCGCCCCGCTTATGAATAATTTCAACTCGAGGGTGAGGGCGTATGGAATCGAAATAACCAGTAAATTATTGAATTATACCGAACCTGACTCCGCGTCGTCGGTGGGAAGATTTATGTTATTTTTTACGAGCTCTGAATCTGAACGTTCTGAAACGATTTAATATTTCACAGTATAAGTAGGTAAGACTACCGCATCGAGTACGTGAGTTGAAATCTGATTCTGTATTAAGAAAGTTCACTGGATTAAATTCTAGTAAATTTCATGGGTTCTGGGACAATCGCTTCGCTCGCAGAGGTGCTCGTATTTATAATAAAGTTAATGTTACTGCGCGTAACGAGCGGGTGTCAGTGAAGGGTGGCGAATGTGTGCACTGGAGCGTAGGGGCGACACCTCCGAGCGAGAACAGTCTCGACAACCCTAACTCGTTGTGTTATCGCACTCGGTGACACTCGATTTCTTCCGTTAATGGTCATTAAACCATTGAATCGCCGAGTATTTTATCAGGATATATAAACTTTATCGATGTATAAACTATGGTAATAAAAATAGCTCGACGTTCGATAACATGTACATACATTCAGAAACACCTTATCAGTTGTCCAATGTAGTAAAATATTATTACTAGGTATTCGCTTCGTACTAAAATATAAACATAGAAACTGTTGCAATAATCAAAAGCGTGAAAGTCAGTCGGCATGAATAATGTCTCGCGGCGCGGAACAATAACTCTCCGTGTCGATACAGCTACACAAAGACGAAACAATCAATTCACAGCGTAAGTAGGTGCGATTCGGCACGGTCGCGGTGCTCTAGCCCCGCGACTAACAAAAGAAAATCTAAGCAATTAGTCGTCGTCAGAAAGAGCGGAAAACGCGCGTTAGACTCGGTCACGCCAAGCGTGCACGACCGCGGGAACTGACCGCGCCGCGCCAAAACGCGTCTTAGGCGCGACTAAATTATGCCAAGTGTTTGGAGGAAGATCTCCGACCTTGGCTCGAAGACTAGCTTCGGACTTTAAACTTTATTGAGTGCTTAATCCGGCACGGTCACGCTATGGCAAACACAAAGGCGGGCAAAAAAGAAAACATTACTTGTTGTGCGATTACGCTCACTATAAAAGCTTGGAGGGGTACGGTTCTTTCTAATCGCTCGACTGAGCGGGCTGAGTGCTAATGTAATAATCCATTACAATGAACAGTGAACGCTAAATAGCGCATTGAAGCGTTGAGCTAGTGAGCCATCTGTCCGGAGCAAACAATGGAGCCCCTCGGTTGGAAAGGCGTATAAACATTAGTAATTCCCTATCATGTATGCCGTTTTGACATTGTGAATAGCAACCCTTACGCCAGAGCAGACCAGACCCTCGGCAAATATTCACGCACTGACAGCGTTGGTTTATGTTTCAAACAGGTCTTAAAGTTTCTGGTTTTGATATGAATCTCATGCCTTTTTTAAGCGGCATGATTTTTAAAACTTTGGATGTTAGATTTGAATAAAATAAGTACAAAATAATTTAGCCCAATTAAGCGTAACCTCACCGTGGGAGAGGAAATTGTCTGAAGCAAGAAAAAGTACTGACATTTTAATATGATTGATTTAGGAATTGGATTAAAATATTTAGTGGAAAAATTCACCTCCTCTGTTCATAGTAGGTTAGGTACTTAGGTAGTAGTAATGTCAAAAATTCATTTGAAGTATAACTGTAACACGAAAATAATAAAGCTACGACTAACGGATTTTATTCACCCATGAAAGCATGAGTGATAAAATCACAACCGTTTCATATTTGTCGTTGAATCTACGTAAATTGGCTTTGGTTCCGTCTGGAGGACGTGTTAAAGTACGGTTATTATTAAAAAGCGGGGTCGGAGCGTGTCGGCCGGCCGAGCGTAAAATCAACAGATTACCACGGACCCCTACGGATCGCCCCTAGCCCCAAGGGCTATGGAACCCCTGCATAATATCCATTCGTTGCGATAGCTATTGTAACTGCGGTTAGGGTTACTACAAATATGCAGGATTACTCGTGAGACCATTCAAATATCTTAAGCATCTGAATATTTTGAAAGAATTAAATAAATGGCAATTTGTAAAGGTATTGTAATTGACGCACTTAGTACAACTTGATCTTCACATTTAATAATTTTGATTAAAACTTTAATACGGTATTTTGGATAGAGCAGAGCCAGCTTAATAAATAATAAGCGTAAAGTCACGTCCGAAAATCCTATAGAATAATAAGTTTTTAGTTCAAATACGGCAAGATACGTCTAAAATTCTCACTATTTCGATAGATGGAATTTGTATAGCAGTGTATATTCAAGCAACCCTAGAATCCCTTTCTCGTGAATGCTCGCAAGCACCTCGTAACTCACAGATATATTGTCTCCACTTTAGTCTCGCTTGGGGGAGCGTCCCTCGCAGATAATAATGCATTCGAATAAATGGCGTCACAACACAAATGCCTAACCGCCATCAATTGTTCGACAAATTATTATTTCGACTATCAACTATTATTAGTTCAAAGAAAATTTTAGCTGAAGCTTAAAAAATAACGGAGCTTTTAGAGGAAAATATTTGTTAATTTAAAAACCGAAATGTCAACGCCGGCCCGCCCTAACGCCGGGAGCGCCGTCAAACAACATTTATCCAACAAACAAGTGAAACAAGCAGCGCAATAACACAGTTTTTTACTTTGGAAATTTGTTCCAGGTCTGTGTTTTTCATGTTACATTTATGTTGGAATTACTTGTGGAATGTAACAACATTATCGTTAAAGCTCTGCACCGGACGCGGTCGCGGTTTTTCGCTTGCGTTGACTCGCGGCTTTTGAACTTTGATCTGTCACTTGTGTGACTATTTGATTAACAAGTACCTCTTGATTCTGATTCATTGTCAAATCTTTTAAAGTAGAAATCGCATACGCATGGTTTTCGATGAAAAATAATCTCTGTGATAAGAAATAATCTCCGCAGGTAGTGGTACGTAGTTCGTAACCTACCTACGTCTCATAGTGAATGAGCAATTAATCGATTTGAAACCAAGACGCAATTTGCTCACATCATAAGTTAGATCACATCAGTGGTTTTTCCATGGGTCAAATAGCAAGGCTTGCTAGTATATCACAGACATCAAGGGTCATGTTATAAATTAGTTCGCAGTGCATAAATAAAGCCACAAGCACGTACCGCAACCACGTCCTTGCGTAAAACTAAAATAACATACAAAAATAACACGTACCTGCTTGTGCATTTCCACATTGAGGCCGTAAGACATTTCATAGTACTGAAACATAAACACAGATTAACAGATTCGATTACAAGTGTTAAAAATGTTAAATGTCCGAACTGTGACATGGGAAGCATTTGGCACAGATAAGTTCCTCAAATTATAGGAGCGGAGTGACTAAACATCCGCGGCCGAGCCTGGACCGCCGCCAGAAGTGTTCCCGACACATAAAAATACTGAGAAAAATTTCCTCTCAAGCGTATTAAAATAAATTGCGAGCGATTTGGCAACACTTAATCGTGATTCATAACTGAATGGAACGAACATTTGAGGATTAACGAATGCCAAAAACTTTTTTATTTATTCCAATCACAGGTGGAGCGATTACTTATTTATTTTTAACAATTTACTTTTCACAGTTTGTTAATTAAGCATGTATGAGGGTATTCTAACTCCCGTATAATATTTGGGGTTTGAGGGACGATAATAATCTCCAAATAATTTGTAAGAGGGTGACAAAATGAACGGTTCGATCTCGGGAACCAATATTGTCGGGCATGCGGGTGACGAAGGGGACAATTCATTTAAACTTGGTTGACAAAACAATAATGTATCATTTGATAAACATCTCAGCTTTCCCCGTCTATGCTAAATATTTCGGACTAGGAAATATTTTATACAGTAGGTGTCGGTTCGCTTCTTCTCTAAGTTGAAAGAGTGTGAAATCTCAAAGGTCTCGAAGTAACTTGTAAGTACACACTGTAGGGGTTTGCAAATATTTTTTAAAAACTTTGGTTTGATGTAGATTAGAAGTGCGATTCGTACAAATGCAAGCGAATAAAAAACACTCACCATAACATAATGCCTCTGAATTTCAATTTTTTCACTAGCCAGCTTTTCGCATTCTAATTTTAAACTGTAACAAACAGATGTCTTATGTAAACAAACGAACGATTAACCGTTTACAAACGATCATTATTAAGGCTACCTACCGATACCTATCAATAATAATGTATCATGCATATGAAGTACAACTTCATGTATCTATTTGTAGCAAGGACACTTGATATACAAGCTCTTCAAGTGTTAAGTAGTTTGAACAATTCAAGATAAGGGGCAAAATTCTTGCAGAGTACATATGATTCAAAAGACAGTCTAGAAAATTATAAACTTTCAACGAGCATATTTTTATTCAATTATGACATTATGCTAACTACATTACAATAGAGTTTATTTTTTGTGTTCACTGGATTTATAACATGACGTGATAGCTGCAACAGCTCCATTATCTTGCGTAATCAACTATTTAGCGTCTGCTTCATGTTTCTCCTCAGATTGTAACGTAATCGCTATTTTTTACGTCAGAAATTCAATGTAAACAAATAGATACTTTTTGCTAGACAATAGAACAAAAACGGTATTGTAACGAAGGGTGGTTTTGTGAAGCAGGTAGTCTGTTGAGCGGGGATTCCAAGATAATCTCTGCTCAGATTTTTTACCCTCTGATAGTTAAGTGATATAGTTGTCGTTTGTGTGGGTAAAGTATTAGGGTCGTACAGGAATTAGGGAACACTCACATATATCTCCTTGATTCATAGTTAAGACAACTTTGTTACATAGATCAAAATGGCGAGAATACATGTGCTAAGCTTCAGTTCTCCCGCTTTCAATTCTCACAGATGATAACACATGTAAATTAATTCCACATTAAGCATAATATTATTCGCAAAGAGTCTTAATTACAATGATTAGCGTCGTATCAGACTATCGCCAGATGCGAACAAAGCATTACTTTAATAATCATGTCGGTTTTTTGTGACGCCTTAATGGCTCGCCGACGGCGAATTGAAATATAATTATGCACGACGGTACGTCTGATACGTTCGTGTGTGTAGTTATAGTGTAAAGTCGCAAGTCATAGTCAAGAAGTGTTCACAGTTGATTAATTACAGTACTTTTCTGTGGAGCAGTGGAATTATGACATTTATGCCGTCGCTCCCTCTCTTACGCTCGTGCACATCGAAGACAGCTCAGTCGAGTGCAATTAGGTTTATGCTCTGGAATCCAGTTACATTCCTAGTAATGGATTTGAACCCCTTCGAATAAAATACCGTTTTATTTAGTATTTAGCTACTGTAAAATGTAATGTCACGTTGTCTTACAATAAAAATAGAATAGGGTAGGTACAAATACTGACTTGTGATATTGCGCCTGAAGGAAGTTGAACTCTTCCTTGATTCGGTCACAGGACTCCCCCACCGTGAACTTGATGGGTTGCCCAGGTTGGGGTGGACCCTGGAACAGAAAATTTAATATTAGAAAAACGATTTTCATATAAAAATATTTAAGTAAGCCTAATACGCCTTTTAGTGGCACTCGAGTTGACAATGACAGCCAAATTTAAGTTAAACGCATAAGTAGACACAACAAAAACATCTCATCAATCACAGTCTCGACAAAACATTCCTATCACGAAACAAAAATTACACGCATCCCAAATTATCGTAATACAAATTATCCTTTAATGACCATAATTCGGTGTGAGCCTCGCTTTAATGAAAAAAAAAAACATCGCTCGCCTCTTAACACAAATAAAGTAAGGCGAACACGCGAGCACGTAATAAAGTAAAAACAAAATAAAAAACTAGCTCCATAATAAGAAGCACGAAAATAAAAATAAAGCGAGGGACACAACACACGGTCGCCGGGAGGCCGGGCGGGCGGCAAAAAATAAATAACCGCTGCGAGCCGACGCCGAACAAACGGACTTTAAAAATAATAAAAGGAGCGTAAATAAAAGCGTAAAAGGAACTGGCGCAGCGTGTAGACGTTGTAAATGGAGCTGCGGACAATCGGCTCGGAGAAAATGCCGGGAATTTAGTGAATGTGGCTGCGGTGAGCCCGCTGCCCGCCGCCAGCACGCCGCTCCGCCTTATCCCTCCATCACTTCGTTAATGTCGTGACATTTACAATGCCCATCAATATTTTATGGGGACACTGATGATATAGCCGTCGTTTACCGTTATCAGCACTTAATGTACTCGTAACGACGATCCCGAGCTACCCGTTTTAATTTTACGAGAGCCATCTATAAAAGAAGGTGCTATTTGTTTTCATTTCACTTCACGCGGCAATTATATTCTGTTTCTTCTGGCGTGCAATTATTTATCCGTGTACACATCTCACGATCGGAGAATAAAACAAATCGACAGTTACATTACAGACATGGCATTATAAAAGAAATAAAGAAATCCGAGTCGGTAGCGAGGCGGCGCCGGCGCTCATAATATCATAGCCAGTCTGACTCGATATCGCAGCCGAGACATGTCACGCGAGACATCGTGTGTGCACTCGCCTTAAACCTGAGTTTCTATTAGCATTCTAAGGCCGAGGACACACTCGATAATAATTAGCAATTCACTTAACACGTGTGTATCGAAGGCTAGTTTAATTTCAACACGTTTACGTCAGCAGATTAACTAATTGATTACGGGCATACTCGATGTTAAATTTAATTAGGCCTCGGTCGTTTTGACCAGCCGCCGCCCGCCGCGTGCGGCCGACGACAGACGCCGGCCGCCGCGGCCAGCGTGTGAACTGGGTATTATGGTCGTTTTGAGATCGTAGCCGCGGCGGCCAATCGCGGCAGTTTCCGAGGGTTTTGTTTGTGAACGGACGTGTGTGATGGAAAAAACTGAAGCATATCTACTGCTTAAGGAAGAAGAGGAGGAGGACTATCTAATAGTATTAAGAAAGCAGAAGAAGAAGAACAACATATTTAAATGTAGAAAAACGGAGGGTGCCTACAATATTTTGAATCGTACAATATACCGTGCTTTTTAACTAATTCAATCAAAAACTCGTCATTTTCCTTTGTAAATTTATCCATATTGTCCGAGCGTCCACACGCCGCAATGCTCCAAAATGACTAGAGACGCGGCGGCCAGCGGGCGGCAGCAGCGGGCGGCGCAGGGACGCCGCACGCGGCGGGCGAAAACGACCACTCCCGAACATTCCCGAATACACCATTCACACGCTGCGGCCGACTGGACGTCGTCGGCTGCGGCCGGCGGGTGAAAACGACCAAGGCCACGGTTTGGATTCAATTATTTGTTCGCCGCGCGACCGCTACGCGGCCGCCGCTGTATTCCGCCCGCCGCGGCCACGTTGTGCCGCGTTTTATTGCCGCGATTAAAACGGAAAACATCATGCAGTAGGTAAATAAATGCGGACCGAATTAATTGCTATTTGGTTATTTAACTGGATTACTGTATAAATATAGTTTGCGGCAGCTTTTATGGTGGTTAATAGGTAATTTTAATGTCATGAGTTGACATTCTAACTATTTGATTAAATTCGTTTTATTGTTAAGTGAATTTAGATCAATTCTAGTAAATTAATTTTATTATGAGCTAATACCGACAATGAAATATAATAAAACTTCTGATATCGAACCGTGAAGTTAAATGATCCATTATGTTATACGTGAATTACTACCCCACAGTTAACTATTATAACAGCAATCCTGTTTTGCAGTAATAGCGTAAGTAAGATCATTCTCAAACTTAAAACCGATCACAAAACAAAAATAATCGACGACAATAATAGACTGAATAAACGTTCCCCTCGGCTTAAGAAAAAAAGATTCCCATGAATTATCACCGAAAAGGTCAAATTAAAATACAATGAACCGTTTTTGAGTGGCAGTATTGTGTAGAGCCCGGATGAAAGGCCCGCATGCAGGCCGCTCACAAAAACAAAACTAAACAGAACGCGTTTAAAACGGATATAAAAAGAAAAACGTGTTCTTACTTCAAATTATTGAATACGTCTGTCTGCCCACGTCTACCTGCTGAGGACTTCTTTTATTGGGCCGGAATTCCAGTTTTATTTTAAACGCTTCGGCCCGGGGCAGCCCTCGCGTGGTTCGAGAAACATGACTATTCAATCACTGCTTATAATTCTTATAACTATACCTACGTTGCTCAATTACCCTCAATCCTTTCATGTGTGTTTTGTTTTGAAGAAGCACTTAACATCTCCATAGAGTATTTCGGTTGTTTTATGAGCGTTCATAAATTCGTTGAACAAAGATAAAAACAAGGTCGTATTATTTAGCCTTCTATCGGTGAATAAATAAAGTGGATCGATGTCAACGATTTATTAGCAGCATTAGAGGGCCGCGCGGCCAACACAAGTTCAGCGACTTTGTAAACATCTAAACACCATTCGCACTTACAAATCAAACAAGAATACACAAATATTTGAACTCCTCACTAGTGTACTCAAGCACTTCAGCGGCGTAACGCTCTATCTCCGTATTCATTCCAACAATAATAAACCGTATTTCGAAAGCGATATAGTTTAGGGAGGATTAAAAGGATGTCCAACGGCTTTTTGTAATGAAAAATAAAGTAAAAAAGTCTAGTAAACTAATATGGTAGCGCTGGGATCACCAAACTGATTTTATTTTCTTAGAATCGTCACCGCATGCACTAACAGCCGATTGACAAGGCCCGGCCTTCTGTGAATCGACTCGGAGCGATTCTGTTTAGATAATGTCCAATTGTTTTCCTGTAGAAAGTGACAAATGAGTCCACGCCGCGGGAGAGCTGTCATTTGTAGACAAGTTGTGGAAGGTTAAATAATTAGTCCACTGTTTTAAACGGAAAATATATTTTTATTGTCACATTATTTCTACATAAATACGATTTTATCGGTCTTCTTATAGTCGGTTATAAAATTATTGTTGGTTTGAATTGAGGTCTAAGTAATTAAAGCCTCTTGGTCATTGATGTATAAAACGTTGAAATAATTAAATATACATTAAAACGAATGATTGATTTTATTGCATTTTTAATTAAACCGATTTAAACCATTTACTAACCACGATGTGCTGTCGCGGCTACTCGCAGCGGGAACGCGACGGAATCTCGGCGATTACAAACTGTTTGCCTGCTCCAAATGCCGAGTTTGTTTCCACTGATAACGCTATCTATCTCCATGAATGTCAGGAATTATTTCGGACGACTCAAGCGCAGGCCAAGGCAGTATCACCGCGATAACCCTCTTTAACGAGTTATAAATGTACCAAAATAATCGTTAATGACACAGTTTCATAAGCATTATATTTGTTTGCTCGCATGATATGTTTGAAGAGTTGGATATGAAGATCCAATTTGTATGTAGGTATGTAGCGGTAATACCGTCAGTCAAATATTGACGCAGTGGGACGACACGGATTTTGAGAAAACAGACAAATAGGCTCTCTGGCAAACAGCTCTCATCTCAGCTCGAGCGATGACTACAAATGACGCAGCAAACACCGGCGTGACGCATTACAGGAAAAGTGCTCGCATCCACTTATCACCTTTCGTTTCAAACGAGAGAACTAGAAGACATTTCGGAGATTATTTTCTATAGTCTTGTTTCGCTCATCAGAACTTCAACTTTTGGTAAATAGCGTAAGGATGAATTTGTAATACTCGCTGAAAATAATCTTACATGATAGTAAATTCACATTTTGCGTGTTAGGACTAGGTCAACATGGGTAAATCCTGTCAACGCAATCATTGGTACAATTACAATTATCAGTTAATCTGTTATTTGATTAATTAAATTATGTTGATCTAGAGTGTTGCGGTGTAGGTTGTTAGCGATACCCGCAAATCACAAGATCCATTACAAGCCGGTTTGCAAACAAGTTCATACTTGATAAGTTAAGAATGTTATCAGGCTCGTCACATATCATTCGTCACATACACACGTAAATACGGAACTAAGCAAATATTCTTAACACTGTACCTACCTACCTACACTGAGAAAGGAAATAGGTATTTTGTGTAAGATAAAAAGAGCGAATTTGAAATATAGTTTGAAGTAAGTAAGTAAGTAATTTTCATTTAAACAATATAATTAGTCGAGTTGGGTAAGTGAATGGTTACCAACGCCGGAGGTGGGACATCCCACCAAATTTCAAACAAATTACATCGTGTACACTACACCGTGTGTAACCTACATCGTGTTTTCTTTGGAAATAATTCTGGAATTTTCACGAATTTTATGTAGCTATATCATTTATTATATATCAAGCAAAAACACTCCTCTTAAACGAATCACTATCACCTGTCTATATTAAAGATCGCACATCTACTAAGATACTACAATACAATCCAAGTGTCTAAATACTTTCACTTAGCTCAATGAATAGTAAATACTTACACGAAGTTGTTTCAGAAATACCGCATAATGGTTCGGCAGGCATTGTCAACAATAAACTTATAACAGTTATAACATAACCTCCGACACGGCGTGGGAACGGCCGGCAGCCGCTATTGTACTGTTCCCAGAGGAATAAGGGCGGATGTGAATACGATTGCCATCCTTATAGGACATTATCCCCACCACGCGCCACACATCTTCGTCGAACAAAGTCTCATGTTACAATAACCCTTAAACACATGTGACATTTTTCAAACCAAACACAAGCCTTCGTACCCTAAAAGAAAAACGTAACAAGCGACATTGTACTCGGCTAACATACGACCTTGTAGTATTCGAGCGCCGCACTCATTACACGATCATTCATAATAGAGATCGCGTGATGAACGGCTAATTGCCACGAACAAATAACATGGTGGGTGACAAATCGTTAATAAATAATACTTATTTTCGCATTATGTGCAGTAAACATTATTATTATGCATAGAATCTCGAGATTGTCGACAGACAAATCACAAAGGAAGTCGAAAACAAACATTAATTTTATTCTTAACATTTTCGGAACAATCGCATTGTTTACGAATCGCGATGTTTTTCTTTTTCTCCCTCAAGTAAATAAATCCCTTCCGCACTTTTTGTTCATAATCCATTCAAGTAATATTTACAATTGCCGGATGACATACGATTTTAAAGCAAATTGATATTTAAATTGTGGTCTGTACTGTATACGTCGGGAAATATTGCCGGGAATGTCACACAGATGCACTGCGGTCTGCGGTCGGCATCGAACTTCGGAACGGGCCGAGGGGACCAAAAGTCGTCCATAAGAACGATTGTTAGGGTACAGTTTCCACTAGCATTTTTATGGTTGTGGTCGCGGAAGCAAATTACCATAACCAAGTCAGATCGATCGTTGGTTTGAATTAAGTGTTCCATGTAGCTCAACGGTCCTGGTGTTAATTTGCTGGTTAACACAAGTCTTGCGGGCTTCGTTTGCGAGCCTAAAACGCTTTGGTTTTCGACTGTTAGGTCAACTTTGTTGACATCAATTTTAAACAAAACAGCTCATTGTCCTGTTCTGTTATACCTACCTAAGGCACTGTAAAACGTTTTTACGGTACATATCAAAAATACAATTTTAATGAATTAACTACAAACAAGTCTATGCTTGGTACGTACCTACTTGCATAAGTCTAAAACAAACTAAACAAACGCTTGTTACAATATATAATATGCCACGTGTTTTCCGCTGATGTAATTAAGTCTTTAATTCTGTTGGCCCTAGAACCCAAATGCTTGAACCTATTTAAGAAATGACGTGTTGATTGATACACATATGACGCATATGAAGCATAAGTATTTAACCTACTTGACGTCAGTAAACACGACTTAACAAGCGGTTAAACAATGATCCTTGAAACAACGCATATTTTTTTATTCGTAGCAGTTTAGGTTATAGGTAGTGTGACAAACAAACGTTAGCAGTGAAAACTGCGAGAAATTAATATTTTCTATGGGTGGCGATCAGTTCGCGTCTATTTTTTTTTTAATTTACTGTCTTTTATTTATTTCATGTATTTGATTGCACTCATGGACAACATATTACACCTGAAACATGAACCCTGATGGGCATACCTGGGATAACTCGGGGCATTTATACGAAAGTGATGTAGCAAAATATTTTATCGACTAAAAATATATCGATGTTATTCTAAATGACAACATCAAAATGTTATTCGACATAAATAAATATTAGGTACTTACTCTTCAATTAAAATAAAAAATAAGTTTAAACGGGTAGTTACGCGTTTATTTTAAATTAGCTTTCAAAATATACAATTAATATTAAAATATCAATATTTAAATTGTAATTTCGATTAAAATGACATCTGCATACAAGAGGCCCGATATCAGATATGACATCGAACCTCTGTACTGTAATCGATAATGTTCAATAAGCACATATTTTATTATAATTATATCGACATCTTTTTAATCGATATCAAATCCCTATAACTTGCCCCCAGTTATCCCAGGTATGCTGATGGGTGTAGCAAACATTATCATTTTCATATTTTTTTATTTATCATTATCATATTTTATGTTTTTTTTAACTGACAAGAGTTTTTATCACGCCTAATATCTGATAGATATCTTGTGCATGAAAGAGTTTCGACATTCTGCAATATTTTTTGTTTGACGGTCGATAAAAATGTGAATATTTTATCATGCATGTTAATCATAATAAGTAAGTACCTAACTTCGTAATCTCTGGAATTGACATGAATGCTGCCAGTGCCTAGGTATTTGACTTGTCAAGCACGCAATGGTTACATCCTAATTAGTGCGTAAGAGCTCCAATTATGGCTCATTAGCAATCATTAGTAACGAGCTGCCCCTGTTGGTGATGTCATGGGAAACTTGTATGGACAAACAGAGTCATAAATAATTTAATTGCGGGTTCACTTTGTTTGAAAGTAATTTAGAATGGGAATGGCAGGTGAGTGGCTTGATTATACCTTGATGAAAAATACCTATTTGATTACTTGAAATTGACATTGTACTAAAATCAAATGCCTATTTTTATTTATAATGAATAAGTAGGTATATTATCTTCTAAATATTGATCCGAAGTTTGTCACGTAAATTGCAACCCTACCCTTACCTAACCTAGTTAATAAAATTTTTGTTTTTTATTATTTAATTTTACATAACAGGTAGTTAAAGTGGTAGTTTACGTTAGTTCCATTTAATGTAAAGGAATTAAAAGTTAAATGCTAGGTTCGTGAAATAAACGTTAAAGGGGACCGCTTATTACGTATTTTATTACATTTAAAGATAAAGGGTAGGTATAAGTAGATTATTTATATTATTGATTGTAATACCAGGGACCTATTTCTCAAAACGTTGGAAGACCGATGCTGCGCTTCAAAGACTGTGTTAAGCGAGACATGTCTGCATTTGAAATCGACCATCAGGCCTGGGAAACCCTAGCCGAAGACCGTGGTCAATGGCGAAAGCGTGTTGTGGAGGGGAGAAGGCTATGCGACGAAGCCTGGTTTAATCTGTTAGAGAGCAAGAGGTATCGCAGAAAGCAAACAGAGACTGTAACCTCAGGTGGTATGAGTTTTCTCTGCCAAAAATGTGGCAGGTCGTGCCGTTCGCGAATTGGCCTCCACAGTCACCAAACCCGTTGTCGAAACAGCAATGTGTAAATCGTCTGCAATAGACGCAAAGGCCTGTGATTTCTCAAAAGCTTGTAACTTGTAATACAAGCGGAAGTCCTTATCTAACTTATTAAAAGAGACTTCCACTTGTATTACAAGTTACAAGCTTGTGAGAAACGGGCCTCAGTTAGTAGGATAGTGGTACAGTGACAAGTACAAGTGCAAAAATAAGTATCGAATGAATCCGCTCATCAATATGTTACGACGTTCTTATTACACAGAGTTAGAGTGCGCTGGGACATATTTTTGAACATTTTTGTGTACACCTTATTTTGTCTTTGACTGTATCGCGACCGTGGGTAGACTGGGTAGGTTTCGATATCCTCTGCAATTTCACGGATAATTGAGTGTCTGACGAGCATTGATCAGAAAGCGGCTCCTCCTACCTGCCGGCTTATAATGGCCTTTTAGCTCTAATGGTCTTCACGACGTTTGAATGTGCATTACCCTTTATTTACGTGTGCACTGGGTACCTACGTTTTTGTAGAAATGTAAGCTATTTATTAAAAGTCGCCGTCAAGGGAAGTTGCGAACAATATAAACAAACAATTTAAAGAAATATCCTTAATCTAGCACTATTTAATTGTTTAATGATTTACGTGAATATCTAGGTCGTTACGATAATGTAATGGTACTCTTGGTGAAATAGCACGTGGCTTTAGCTGTATTCAATGATGTATATTGGAAAGTAAACATATTTTAAATACAAGGTTTGTTTACATTGTTTGTTTAGAGGTTTTACACATGCATTAGTTGGGCTTGCAAAGTGTATCATGCCTAGATAAGAGTAGGTAATCTGTACCTACCTACATAATTGTCTGCCTAAATAAATAAATAAATTCGTGGACGTTCGAAGGTAGGCAATTTTTTATTTTAGTCCTTGTGGACAGGCGAAAGCACTAAGTCATACAGCCTAAGGTAGTGTAAACTGAAGCAACAATACAGGGTAAGGCCGGTACTACACGGTAGCGACATGCCGTCTCAGCGGGGGGCGTTTCGCTACACCTACACCCCGCTTTAAACACGACAGTTTTGTTTTACGACTGGTTTTTAGCGTTGTTCGCTTTTTAAAATATTGGAATGGTTTTCAATTTTGTTTTTTTTTACATTGTGACGACGAAACGAGATAGGCTATAGGAACTTTTGTGACAACTTTTTGTCAAATTTTCATAAAACTTTGTAGTTCATTTCACCGGTATAGATAAAAATCAGTTCAAAGGTTGTTACTTTCGTTGATATAAAAAGTCTTTTGTTAAAGGTAAACAGATAGGTACGTATTTAGTCTAAAATTTCGAGGGTCATTCAAGGTTTTACTTCTTAGGTTTCCTATTCTTTATTCTACTTCTACTGAACGGCAATTTTAGTTTTATAAATACTAACAATAAGTAAGAATGATCGTATTGTATCAGACCAGTATTTTTGAGTTTTGCCTATACCTGTGATCGCCCCTTTGTCCGAGGGGATCAAAGATAGGGTGAGGGGTCGGCTTACCTAGTCGCACAATAACAAATATTATTGATTGCACACATTGTCCAAAATAACCAGTACACAATGCTAGCTTTATTTTGATGCTCACGATTTCTATTCAAAACTTCAAACCAATTCACATTATACTCAATTTACCTTACATATAATTTCCCTATTCACAGCACTTCACACAAAAACTTAACTGTATTACAACTTGAGCGTTTCGCAAATTAGTATGCACATAAAAGAACGCGAATATGCACATTAAAGAGAAACATGTGGTGGCATACTTTCTCCGCTCTCTCAGTTTGGATGGAGCCATTCGTAAGTATTAACAATGGCAGGAGCTGACAGTAGACTCCTAATTCATTCGAAACTAGCAAACGAGCATTCAAAACGTGCTCTATGATTGCAATTCTTTGCCGACGGGAAACGAATTCTGGCACTTCACTTCAGTCAAATTGTGATTGAATTATTACACTGCAACAAATTTCCCAACGCACAAACAACACTAGCACCGTTTCGCATTGTAAACGAAGTAACAGTTGTTTGATATCCGTTGATTTGAGGGTCGGGGTTGGATCCTGCGATGTCTTACCGGATGCCTTGCGGCCGCCACGGCAGCTGCGGCGGCGGCGGCGTTCATCGCGCCCGCGCTCGGATACATGCCCGCGTCAAACACCGGGCATCATCTGCACACCAACACAACACTCCACTAGCCACTAACAACACTGGAGCAATCCGCACGGTCAGAAACACGCGAAACTTTATCGACAAGCTGTACGTCCTCCTTTCACGAGCTACGCGAGCGAACTGACGCGCGCGGGGTCCCCCTCCTGCCCCCACCCTGCCGCCACCCGCCGCCTCGCATACCGCTGCCATACATATTTTCTCCACTCGAATTTTTCGTCGACTATCTTCATGTTTGAGAAATACTTTGGCGAATCGGAGATATATACGCTCTAATAGATACGTATTATTCGGGGCGGGGAGGTTGGGGGTGGTTATCGCGATCTGTGACTCGGCGTTATTTTGGCAAAGTAGATGCAACGTTTTAAATGCCCAGGAGGGAGCGTAATCCGAACGCTGGAAATTGATATGTCTATTACAGTTTGCCGGTCTAAGCGGCTAGTTGCTGTGTAAATAGAGGAAGATTAACTAATCATGAATCAAATCATAATTACATGCTGGAACTAGATCCTCGCCGGATGTAACGATGTTGTTTTAGTTTTATATACTTACCCTTTATAGCTGCAGTATAAGTGGCAATGACTTAATCTTTTTTTTCTATTTATTTACAGGTGAAAAGATTAATATTAAATAGTTAGGTATGTGAAGAAAAAAATTTAAACTAGGTCCTTATGATCAAATTGTAATAAAAATATTAAATAGTATTTACCTAACTTAACCGTACTTAAATACCTACTATCGTAAAATTATCACGCAAACAAGGAAATGCAGGTTAATAGGTACATAGGAATATATTTTTATAAATAGCAAGTCAGCAGAATATTATTTAAATTCATCCCACAACGCTTTATCTTGAAAGCAATTTTGAAGCAACTGTTTTTCTTTTGATTTACATATCCAAAAAACAATGCCTAATTCGAAGGTGTGATGTTGACACGTCATTTAAATATGTCTGTTTGCCGCAAACAGCGGCTTGGTTCAGGTAGCGACGTGTGTGGCTGCCTTTATTCGGTTTATAGTGTTATGGCCAACCAGCCTGCTCATCATAAACTTTACTATCTGTATTTGTGGAGCCGAACTGGCTTGGATGTTGAATAAAATTGTAAAATGTGGGTAGTAGGTAGATAAATTGCCTAATGTAACACGCAGCTTGTGATGTATTTATATTTTTATGAGATGGTTTATGTAAGCTCGATATTAAACTGCATAAGCCTGTGCAAAGTTGTGAAAATAATATTGTAAGATCTGTAAGGCATTATTATCAAATAATAATAACATAAATAATTTACAATAAATCGTAACCCGCAATTCTCAACAGTCACCAAATCATTGTTAAAGTTATTTTCGACCCTACCTACCCCAACTTCCCCTACGGTGCAAACAAACCTTACCTTTGATTTTTATGTGTCGTCGGATAGTATTACCAATAAACGATGACACAATTGCATTGTGTAAGTAAATTACAAAGGCACTTTACTCATCGCCGCCAATAACCACAAACTCTACAACTACAATTGTACTCGTAATGCCACTTGCTCTTGGTCAGATCCATTATAGGCTCCAGTACCACTAAAGCAACCATTATTTCCTGCGAATTTCGCAAATTCACGCCTCCAGCCCTCTCGGGAGACCAACAATCTATAAGAACGTCGTAACAATGTGCCAAAGCTCATACACTCTTATCGCCTTTTACTCTTACGTTGGCACCGATAACCATCTCTTAATTAGTATACCCATGCACCTCTGCCATACAGCGGTACCTTTAATCAATTTTTATTTTGATAACCAACGTCGGTACAGCATGCCCCAGCCTGATTAAGTGCTAGTGCAAGCAGCAATGTAATAGGTGCTCGTGAATAAAGTGGCAGCGAAATGATCCGATGGCCGTATTAGCCGTACAATGATGTGTCAATCATCGAACAGACCGGTAAGTGGGATATTTACGCTCATTGTCGGGTACGCGACGCGTTGCGTAATAAACAGTTTTACTATCGGCCACTCGATTTTGAGTGCAGTTGATAGTATTTAATTATCAAAGGCTGTAAAGTGTAGTGGTTTGAGAGGATTTTAACGTCGGTTTATGTCACAGCGCTCCACGAGAGGCTGTGATAAGAGCGAGTTTAATGCGAGTTTCTCGCACTCGTTCATAAAGCGTTCATTACGGCATTTCTAAATTGCACCGTCGTAAATGGTTTGGAGAAGCCATTTAAGCGAGTACTTTTAATTAACGATTAGAGGTCTTTTGTACTAAGTAAAAAGCGTTTAAGTATAATTAAGTCTAAGTGATCTGTCTGAACAAAACGATGTGAAAATATAGGTGTCTAAGTATCTGCCTAGCCTTAGTAAGAATGGTTTATAATACACTAGCATATTTATGTTTATTGTATGTGCAACGAATGCGTCGAAAACAGATGTCTGTTTGTTTAAAAATGTAATAAATGTGTTTGCCCGTTCGATTTCATAGCAATAACACGTTTGTTTTCACTATATTTTTCCATTATCATGTTCGTAGTTATTGTATGGTTGCTTATGTTATTGTAAAGCAAAGATATATTACTTTAGACGCATTATGATTGTATAAGTCGATAGAATAAATAACCACATCCATGGTTTATTTATTTCTTAAATAAAATAGCAGTAGTTTAATAGAAAATATTCTAAACACGATCTACGATTTGCGATTATGCGAGCGATATCTTGAATTGCATCTGCCATTTTATACCATAACCCAGCTAATACCTCTAATCAAAATACCTGCGTAGGTAATTAAACTCTCTTATATTAGGTCTAAACAGCCTATTACTGTCAATAAAAGATTACGAAAAGCCGTCATTTAAACAAGTTCCAGTAGTGCAGTAATTCGCAGCTCCGTAAAGTAGATAGTATTGCTGCCCACACGAGTAGGAATTAATCGCCATCGCCACTGTAATCCAAGTCTGGTGTTGTCTTCGCTGCGCTGGCGCGAGCGAGAGATCTATAAGTCTGAGGATCTACCGCGAACCATGATCGACATGCCTCCTTGTCACACTTATGTCCGAATTTGCAATTGGAATAGAGATGCAACACGTGGATCGTGGTAAACCTTCTGACAAGTGACTATCGCCAATAGATATAGGCGGCAAATTCCCCCAATTCTCTGAAATAAAAACCCCAACACCACATAGGAATCAGTACCGAGAACTTCGAAACGTCACGTCAGTCTGATGGCGCCTTCGGTGAAGTGAGACAGACCATATCCTTGAAATTTGGGGTTATTCCCACCTGTTACCACCAACTTGACACCAGTGGTAACAACTGGGAATTTTTTTCCCACCTGTTACCACTGGGAACAACTGGGAATTAAAATTCCCAACTGTTACCACTAAACTAATTGGTGGTAACTACTGGGAATTCTTTTTCCCAGTAGTTACCACTAAGTTAATATTTAGTAGTCCTATTGCAATAGGATACCTAGTAGCCATAAATTTTGTTATAGGTACAATGGTAACAATATCCAGAGACTATAATTATTATAAAATGTTATACTACAAATAAAGACCAATTACACTGATTTTTTATTCAAAACAAGAATATTTCAATATTTCATTTTTCGTGTAAGTACCTACCTAAAACCTTGTAGTAGTTATAATAATCTTAAAAAAGGATTGAGATTCGTAATCAGTTAAAACAACACAATGAAAAATGAAAGTTAACCCTTCTACGAGCCGGTCACCCGTCATCCCTTTTTACCTGCCCCTGTGATAATCAAGTCAGTAGTTCTTAATATTTTTGGTTCAGATTCAGAGTAGGTAATACTGACAACATATTTAAAAAAAAAGTTTAAAAAATATTTTCAAAATGTATTCATTTTTAGTAAAATTCGATGGTTAATAATATATTTTATAAATAAAGTAATATTTATAAAATTAGCTCCTTGTTAATAACTGGCAAAGTATTTTGTGTATATTCTATTAAAAACAAGCACATTCCTAGTAAAGTACTTGGTGGTAACAACTGGGATTTATTTTTCCCAGTAGTTACCACTAAAGTGATTGGTGGTAACTACAGGGAATTCTTTTTCCCAGTAGTTACCACCAAGTACTCTGGTGGTAACAGGTGGGAAAAAAAATCCCAGTTGTTACCACTGGTGTCAAGTTGGTGGTAACAGATGGGAATAACCCGAAATTTGCAGATTTCGAATTTCCCGATATTGTCTTGAGCTCTGGATTTCTTGATTGTAAGGTAGTATGTAGACTTAGGTAGGTATTACGTGGCCACTTGTTTCCTTTTATTGAATTATTCATAACATGAAGCAGAACATCTAGAATCACAATATGTTTAGGTACTTGTACTAATAGCTTTTAAATTTATCAGTGCAGATTCTCCAATCTCCGGCCCGCTCTCGGGTAGCGATTATAACGACACTGGCCTATTCAACCCGCCTAATAATTCACACGCTTGCAAATGTAAATAAACTCTTATCTAAAGCCCGGATCGCATTCAATTTCAACTGGGCCCATTAAATATTAATTCTTGAGCAAAAAAGTTTAAAAAGGTCTGCGGGGATAGAGCGGCCTTCTGGGAAGCCGGTGGAATGGCGTTCCGCTGACAATGGCCGGTTATACAACTAATTGTTCGCGCTCTTTAATTATTCCTTTTTTGTATGCTCACTTTGTTTGGACACTTCATTACTGCACTCGATCGTAAAGGTTGACTTTCTCAAGTTGGCATAACCGTACCAATTAGTCAAATAGATGTAATAATACCGCTGTTTTTGTTAATTTTACGGAGTTACTAATGTGCCATCAATAAGGTAATGGAAGGTGTGCATTAATTTTATTGGCTTTGTAAATAATAAAACACCGGAAGTTCACGAGTCCTTCCTTAATTAGTGCAAGACATTTAAACTCGATTAAATTCCGTTTACCTACCTCTATTATATTATATGCCAAATAAAAATAACCTAACTTAGCACTTGGAATACTACTGTATTAGGTTATTAAACATTTATGACTGCGCTTCGGAATCGACGTCACCCCAGTTTTCTACCTACATATATACTTACTAACGTAAACATATAAAAGTAGTATCAAACAAATACCTATAATATACAAACATAATAACTTAATAATGAAATTAAGGATACCTAATGTAAGAGTACAAGTCTATACCATTCCTTTATCTAGAAATGTTAGCACCCTTTTATTTTGATGCTGCATTGGTTCCTACTCCACTTAACGCAATTTAGATTGAAAAAACTTTGTCATCACAATATTTGTCATAAGCCATCACGAAACCTGCTATCTACTGCTACCTAGAAAACTATAAGTACCTAAATCCTTTGTAAAGATTATGTTCTTTAATAAAATAGATTAAAACGAACTACGCTTCTGATAAAATAAAAGATACGTTAAAGACTTAAATCTAGATGTTGGGCAGCGATAGAGGTGTTTACGACTGTTGAGTAAGGAACGGGGAATGATTAAGGTTAATTAATTAGCCGCTATCAGTAAGTTAGTATCGCGGTGTCGCGGCTGATTGTTATTTATTCGTTATCGCGATCGCCGCTGGATCTGTTTCACGGCGAGGAGCTAAGAAGACTTATGGACTATCTTACTAGTTTCGGGGCGAGAGTTTACGCTAGTTTAGTTTCTTGTGAGAGTTGTGTTCGGCAGTGTTGCCAGCTCGGCATTCTGATTCGCTCCGATGTCGGCTGCAAAAAGATCCGCCAGACTATTGCTGGCCCTTGGTCTTCCCTTTTGGAGACCTGAAAACCCGATTATTTTCAAGCGTATGGTCCGATTTAATCTAGGATCCGCAAAAGATCCGCCAGAGGCCGAAAATATCAAATTCGAAGGTCCGAACTGGCAACATTATTACTCGGTCTTTGATGGGTTCTGTAGCCGTACCATGACTTTGCAAGTATCGGTAACGTTAGGTTTTTCTTGATACGTAAAGCAGGCCACCAAGCTCCCTGTAGCATACAACCTAAGGCAGGTAAATTGTTATAATGTGTGCATTATACCTGTCAGTAGGTTATATTAATATAATAGACTTTATCACGATCGTTATGCTAAATTTCATCGGATATTTTTATCACCGTAGGCCTGTGTTATCAAACGTCTATAAGCTTAACGTTTTATTTATCTATGAATTTTGATAATGTGCAGATAAGTGACGAACATTTTAAATGTAAATACTTAATAAATATTTCTTTACTATCAAACTCCATTTCATCAGAAAATGTGTATTGCTGCATCAAATACACTTTTAGTCAGATTATATAAAATTAGGTAACTATTTATATATCCTTCTAAACGATCCTAGTGTACTGCAATGGATCGTGGGCAGGGGTCACTAATACAAGGTATCTATCTACCTACAACTACGAGTACCAAAGTACCAACTAGGCTAATGAAGGCCTAAAAAAACGTTTGCTTAAGAGGGTGCTTAAAACCAAATTACAGATCATAGATTGAATTTTAAGATGATGACTTAAACAAAATAAATATGACACAATACCATATATGTATACTGAAACTATAGGTATATAGGTATCATAAGGTTCCTATGGGGAGAAATCCGTAAAGGATTGAATATAGGTACTCAACTCTGAGTAGGTACTATTAGGTTCAAAATCACTGAATTATGGCGCTCCGAAGTTTTGCCCTGACAAAAAAATTACACACTTCTCGCACTAGTGCGTAAAAAAGCACCATTCTGTACTGAAAATTACGATTCTTATGAACCGTAGTTGAATTCACTGAACAGCCGGTGGGTGGTTTTCGGTTCTACCCGTAAAACGTAAAAATAATCGTTTCGCCTCCTCCATTCCTTCGCGCATCCCACAAGCCGCAACTGCGGTCGCGACATGTGGGCTTCATCGAGCAAAACGGCTTCAAAATAAGAATTAAAAACGAGTAAAGAGAAACCAGAACGTGAACGTCGACAATTAATTGACTACATGTGAGCCTTATTACAATGGTGTAAGGTAGATATGGTGAATGATCTGAGTTTTTTTGTCGCGGCTCGTTACTCGCGAATGCCAACTAAATTACAAGATTGCTGCCTACAGTGCCTACTTCGACAGTTCGCTTGTGGATACAGTAAGCTGTGGAGTAGCGATTCTACCTTCTGCTGAGTAATGGGAATGGTTATATAACTTAATCTGTCTACCTGATGTCTTTTTGGGATTTACTGTCTTAAAGAAAATCTAAGTGCCTACCTGTCTAGTGTATATTCTTTTTATGTCCGCGTTGTCATTGTTTTAATTACAATTATTGATAGATCTCTCAGCTCTCGCAGATTTTAATATATGGTTTTATTTCTCTTTACTTCTACCCTATTGTAACGTGCACATGATTACAATGAAAAAAAAAAGAATGAGGAATACTTGAGTAGGTTCTTAACCAGTTAATTAATAAATAACATAAAAGTCCAGTTACTTTAGATCCCTGCAGATAGGTATGAGGAATAAGAGATAAAAGCTGACTTTTGAACATATTTTGATAAAATATCAAAAAAAACCGGCCAAGTGCGAGTCGGACTCGCGCGCAAAGGGTTCCGTACCATTATCAATTTATTATAAAAAAAAAAACAGTTAAATCAACCTACTTCAAAAACTATAGGAGGTAATTTAATCAAACCAAAAATCGTAGATAGAGTTTATTAATGTGCATAACATATATTTTTTTTAGAATTTCATATCGCGTAGTTTAAAAAATAAAGTATGAAAAATGTGTCCCCCCCGGACACATTTTTCATACTTTGAGAGCTGATATCTCGAAAATAATTTGCTTAAATAAAAATGAAATGTATAAACCTTCATATCATTTTTAAAGACCTTTCTATTAATACCCCACACGCTTATATACAACTAAAAAAATGTTTTTATCCCCCAGTTACATGTATGGAGGGCCCCCACCCCAATGGTTTTTTTTACAATTTAGTATCATAATCCTGTAGCGGTTCATACAACACATACCCTTACCAAATTTCGTTACTGTAGCATTTATAGTTTCCGAGTAAATTGGCTGTGACAGACGGACAGACGGACAGACGGACAGACGGACATGACGAATCTATAAGGGTTCCGTTTTTGCCATTTTGGCTACGGAACCCTAAAAATGAGAACATAGCAGGTATGAAACTACAACTATTATGTATTATGTAGCATGTAAAAAATAAATACAGAGGATTTCCAAATCCACTAAATTATAAATAAAGGAACCTACCAACTATATCAAGTAGATTTTCAACTATCACCTCCACTCTGACGTACCTATTACTAATACCTATTAGTTATGACTAAGATGTGGATAATGTAAACTAAATCAGCTCCTCTATCTGTGCTCTAAGATATCACAAAAGACACGCTAGAACAGACGTATCAGGTAAGTATAAAAATCGAGAACCGAAGGGATTACGTGCCTCGAATACGATGCTTTTCTCATCATTCTGCTTGATTCAGAAAACATTTCTTCAATAAGTTCATTCCGTAGCTATCTCTCAGTGTAGCTAGAATCGAAGATTCATAATAACTTTGTCTGGTAAGAGTTCAGGATATATTGGTTGGTACATTGAGATTCGTATTGAACAGTTGTGAATGGCATCAATGTCGTATTAGCTATCGAGACTGACATGAAGGGAAATGTATATTATAATTAAGACGTATCGTTCTTGCATTGCTATTGTAAAATGATTCAGGTTACAGTTGGGTAGGTACTAGTTTTCCTGTGTAATTTCATCGTGTTTTAAGAACCCTGTACTTATACCAATTGTCAGTAGACTCTAAAAAATGTAAACAAGCTTAAAAACTTGCATTATTCTACAATCATGCACTTTTAGAACACAATCTTGGTTTTATTACAAACTAAATCTTAAGCCTTATTGAGTTCACATAGGTAGGTACATTTTTAGTTAAAATTGTTGATATTTATTAGTAATAACGTAAAATTATATCTGTGTTTCACGATAGGTAGGTATGTTGCAAAGACGTCAAGTGCTATGGAAAGTCAGCCATATTTGTATACATTTTTTTTATATTCTACTGACGCGGCATCTCGTTCTAATATATACATATTTTTTTGGTGGTAGGTACCTACATTAATAACCTTCCCTACATTACCTACATAATAAATATAATAATTATACTTACCTACAGGACAAGTAAGAATGAATAGGTTTTGGTGACTGAAGTGACTATGTGCATTGCATTTAAATCTAGCCAAATTGAATAAACTAAACACGGACATCTAATAGATTTAGATACCTAATAGGTAGGTATCACATCAAACTCGATGCTTCAATATACCGTTTCGCTGCCGTCTAGTGCAGCAGTATCTAATTAATGTAGACATTAACAGTTCACTTCACAAGAGCTAATACCGCCAAAGTACAGTCGGGTCTGAAATATAAACATAGTACGTAAGACAACAAATCAATATGAAACAAAGACAAAGCTTGTCCTAGATGACCCTGTGTTATTGTGAATCTCTGACTCGTGCAAGCGGAGGTGGGTGAATATCTGAGCGTTTCGACCACCTAATTTTGGTGGCATCATTTTTGCCGAAGTTTCTAAGCGTCTCAATGTTATACTTCGTGCTTTGTATAAGGTACCGTGCCTCCTTCAAATGACAAAGTAGGACATTGTAACAAATAGAAACTTCGGCAAAAATGATGTCACCAAAATTAGGTGGTTGAAACGCTCAGATATTCAGGGTAAGGCCACCAATTCGTCGTCAAGTCCACTACTCGATGTAGGCCTCTCCTATTAACTGATATTAGGAGACAAATGCCCACGCTGGGCAATCGGGTTGACGGTCGCCGTAGTGTGTCGGCTATGATGATGCTGCTGCCCAGCCTCAATCTGCCTAGTCGAGAAACGGAACTGTCATTGTCGCGTCAATAGAAAATAATGTTTCTTAATAATGTACCGTATATGTTCTGGGATGGGAATCATTTTTCACAAACAGTTTCTGTTTACGGTGAATACGCGACCTACACACAAAAATATGTCAACCGATTTTTCTAAGGTCCAACGGCCTTTGTGCCAACGGCACAGTCTCGGGTTATTTTGAAGTCGGTTAAAAAAAGAATGATCGAAATCGGGTTGAGTTATTCGTCCATTTGTAGTGCATATGCTCAATGCAAATTTATGACTTATACTTATGGTTTTCTCATGGTGACATTTTCAAAACTAGAACAAATTAAAATGGAACCAATCGGTAAGCATCAGCTTTCAAATAAATAACAATCATCAAAATCAGTTCACCCAGTCGCAAGTTAGATTGAAAGGAAAACATACAGCACTTATTTGTAGTTAGTATGTAAGTATACTTATTTATTTATCGTATGGCATTACATGTATGTCACTGCAAGATATATAATTATGTACAATTACATTAAATTAAAATTTAAAGCTAGTATACCTACTCATATTTTGTTAGTGTATTTAAGTATGAACTCTTCACATCCCGCACCAAATGTTTTCTGTTTGGCCTGTAGGTTGCCTGATCGAGAATGCCTTATGGTTTTAAGTCCGCCTGTTGCATCTGTATTTTTTACTGTGCAATAAAGTTTAAATAAATAAATACAGTCGAATTGCGTACCGCCACCTTTTTTTGAAATGAGTTGAAAATCAGTCTGATGCGACGAGTGCGAACCACCTCAGCAGTCTCAGCACTGCAACGTTTTATCTAATGAGCGACATTAATTATGCAAAATACATTGTTTTAGCTAACAGCGACCATTAGAGAGCGTGTCAACTTAACTAGTGCACGCACGTGAAGCCGCGTGTGATTATTAGTTTGTACGGGCAACCTATTGGAACCTAGGTCACTTGATTCGGTACGTTACAGCGTGATTATTACAGAGGGTAATAAGATAGCCGGTTTAGCAAGCTGAAGTGGCAATGGGCAGGCCACATTACCGCAGAGCAGATGGTCGATGGGTCGGAAAGTGCTCGAGTGGAGATGGAGACCACAGCTAGCTAGAGAGGACGTCCAGTCGTCCACCTACAAGATGGACAGACGACCTTATGAAGGTCGCCGGGACACGCTGGTTGCTGGTCGCATCTAACCGGTACATGTGGAGGTCCAGGGGGGAGGCCTATGTTCAGCAGTGGACGTCTTATGGCTGAGATGATGATGATGATGAAGATAGCCGGTGAACCTAATTACTAGCATACATAGATAGAGGCAATCCATCTAAGTTCTCAGGGTAGGCAGCGTATAGGTGATTTTTTGGTCACTATGTCCATGGGCCTCAGTTCCTGCTTTGGGCTGAGAGCTCAGTTGTCTACCTTCATCACATAAAAAAAAGATTATTGTTTGTTTTTTTGTTCCAACTTTATGAAGTTTACGAAATTAACAAAAATGAGTATCTAAGTATGTACTTGCCAAATCATATTTTTAAATTAAAACTTTGCGAATGTCTTGCAAACGCAAACTTGCTTTTACATTGTACTAAAATAGTTTTAACTTGGGCAATAATAATGAAAAACATTGAAGTTTCGTAGAATACTTAAATTATATATTTGGGTAGGGTATATAAAATATTTCTTTGAAGTTAAACTAATTAATCATTAAATAGAAAAGAGCATTGTGCGTTGATGAGTAAGATTAGATGGTGAGACTTTTTGTACCTACACAGCCTAATTAATGTTTGTGCGAATGGTTCGGCAATTAGGTATACAGTTTATAATTACATGATTGGGTTAATATTTTAATTAATCAATAACACGATTTGAATATACTGAGATAAGATGTGATTTATGCAATAATATCAAATGATTTGAAATACCTAATATGTTAAATGCACGTGTAGGTACAATTTTATTAAAATTGAAGTTGGTGCGTTACTTGAAATTTTTTTTTATGGAATGCTTGCTTATTTTAACTAATGATTTTTTAAAGCATTAGCTACCTACACATTTACATAATGGTGGTTAAATGGAAAAAAAATCTTACTCAGTTATAACTTTATTGGTATACAGTATATTAGTAACGGTCATAAAATTAACACGTTTTCAGTGTAAATAATTGGGTATGTGTACCTACTTGTGTACGTACCTATTGATCCTATTATAATCTAGTGAATCGAAAGAATAATCTCATAAATAAAATGTTACTACATTCTTACATACTTACTAACAGATATTTCAATTTAGATACCTTACGCACTTTTATATTTCAATACATTATACATGGTGTGTATGTATATATATAAAACATATACCTATTCATCATTTTGTACACGTTTTACTTTAGGGTCAACTGTGTGTGTAGGTTAGCCTACCCCAAACACAAGATAAATATCAACGCCTCCATGCATTTTGGTCGCCGTGTTTTTGACCAATTCTGTTGAAAAGCAGCTCAAGAAATCAATTAAATTGTTTTCCGTAGATACATTTTGGTCAACCTACAGTCTAAGGAAAATAACACTTTAGTTCTGTGTAACAGGAACGTCGTAACATACTTATTTATACGAAGATACTTTCAATGTTTATTTTTGCACTTCAGTATAGGTACCTACCTGTTGTCCATTTCAATGGGAAAAAAATGTACAACATGTTACACCACCCACTGAAAACCTTGAACGGGGTGATTTGGTAGGTTATACTGAACGACTTTTACTATGGAGCTAACCCTGAAATCTCAAAAATATTTTGGCTCTTTCATACAAAAATGTCGGTATCGGTCGCAATGTATGAAAAAGACAATTTATTTTTAGATGTCGTGATTGGCCCCATAGTAAAAGTTGTTCAGTTTAGCCTACTTAATCACCCCGTTCAAGGTTTTCAGTGGCTGGTGTAACACCCTGTATGTATATGTCCTCCATCGCGTACCTACTGTGATTTTTCAGCCTCTGTAGCCTAGTTGGTAGTGACCCTGCCTACGAAGCTGGAGGTTCCGGGTTCGAATCCCGGCGAGGGCATTCTTTGTGTATTTATTTATCACAAATGTTTGTTCCTTGGTCGTGGCTGTGTATGTATCTAAGTATCTATACGTATCTATCTATTATATATATCGTCGCTTGGTACCCACATCACAAGCCTTAATTGAGCTTACCGTGGGACTAGGTTGATTTGTGTAAGATGTCCCAAGATATTTATTTATTTATTTTCCACGTTTAATCATCTTGTAACACGTTATTAATTTCACCTTGTATAAGAATATCTTTACGTTTATTTCGACTGTAAGACTGTAATTCACCGTTCCTTTTAAAAGAAAATTAGGTTAGGGTTGCCTCTCCGCGCGCAGCTACGAAGGAAACAAGTAATTAAAATGCGCGAATACCGAGCACGGCCATTAACTTCCCAGCCTTATTACTTGGCTAATGAGCTAATTGACAACTAAATCGACATACCTTTTAAGTATGGTATTTGTACGTTAGGCCAATTACTGGCGGACATATGGATACCTAAATGATTTTTAATTAAGCGTTGTGTCATCACTCATTAGTGTAAACACTAGTTTATTTATTTTTATGAGATTATTTACAGGTCAATATAATTGCATACGTAATGCAATTATAACTTTTAACCTATAATAATAATTTGATAAATAATAATAAATATCCGAATACTCTTACAGAAATCGACCTGCTCCCATCACGGTACCTAAGCTTAATTACCTAAGGCTTGTGATGTGGGTACCAAGCGGCAATTATATATAATCAATAGATACTTAAATACATAGACAACTTGGGCAAAGAAAAAAAATTGTGATAATTGACAATATACTTACCTCTGTAGTCTCTGTAGGTATCTAAATAGGTACATGCTTAGGTACGTATTATAACCGATTCGTTGCGTGTTTCATTTTCAAAAACTGTTATCTATGGCGGCGAACATTTTTTTCATGATACGCCAAGCGTGCCTTACGCCATAGAATATGATGACACGCCTATCGTGTCATACGCCATTCGTTAAAAACATTCATGACACGCTTGGCGTGTGATCCGCACTGAAACGTGTGTGTACACGTGGCATAATAAGTTGCTAAATATGTTTTATTACCTAATACGAAATTATTAATTAATAGTTACTGTCGTCCTCGAGCTCTGTGTGTCTCCTGTCTGTCTCCTATATACCATACCTAAACTACCTAATTATTTCACTTGAATGCAGACAAATCAACATTAAGACAAAATTAAGTGGTTGTTGTTGTTGCCTATTCGCTTCATATTTTATAATAGTGTATAACATTTCGAAGCAAGTGCAAAAAAAATTTTTTTCGACGAGGGTGAAAGTTGGAGCCCGAGTGATACGAGGGCGACAATCTTCCGAGTTAAAATTAAGTTTTTACACGTGTATCGAACGACTTTTTCATAACAAGTGCCTTAAAAAGAGAAATTTCCTCGTTTAACTCGGGCTCCAACTTTCACCTCGTCGTAAAAAAAAATATGCACTTGTATCGAAATGCAGTATTATCTACCTAGGTACTTATTATTATCAGTCCTTGATTTGAACATAAATGCCGTGATTTTCGGTCAATTGATATTTCCTACAAGACGCTAAGACCCTACAAGTGGCAACCCTAATGCCCTTATAAACCAAACAAGCGGGTGACATGAACTGATCACTATAGCCATAGAATTATAATGGATCAGAAAATGCTCACTCATCCATGATTTAACATACCTATAACATTTTAAGTTAAGATGGGCAGTTGTTGTACATTTTCAGTAGGTATCTAATGATTCAAGATCCATTAAGGTTACCTATTATAACGTAGCTACCTATTTAAGTAGATACCATGTGATTTGATGAATTAAGTTTCGAATATTTCGGCATTTTTGCAAATGCATTTTCAATTCTTCATGGATTTAGTCTAACCGGATTTAAATCATTGGTAGATTAGGTAGGTATTATTAATGATTATTTAGAATATTAGGTATGTCAATTAATACGTAGAATAAGTTTTAAGCGAGCTTCGTGAATTAATTAAGTAAATAGATAATATAGTAGGTAGACTAGGAGAGGATGTAATTATAGAAACGATTTTAAAGATACCATAGATCTATTTTACAATTCTGCCATTCAACATTAGGTAGGTATCAATCGATTTGTTATAAACGCTCTATTTGTTATTACTCTATGGCGCACAAGTGTCGCATCATTAAAAACAAATCGTCGGTTGACAAGTTGACAACCAAAACTCACTAAGTAACAAATACCTACTTGAAATAAAGCTCGTATCTCAGTTCGGATTCAATACGAGGTTGCTAAGGGTAGCGACAGTTTTTATAGTGAGTTTTGCTTGTCAGCCGACGAAATATCAAATCGCGATCATGCTTTTAAAATTGGAATGGCGCCCAATAAAAACAGTTGACGTTCATGGAGCAGTAATAAAATCGTTTGAACTGTAAAGAGAGCAACGCGAGGTATAATGACCTCGCGAACATTCGCTGCTACGGGCTACGGCGTAGCGTTGCGGTGCGAAAACATTATAATTAGCTTACTTAGGGCCAATTTATAAAGCTCACATTCACACATCTGTCATTTATAGTAAATATTAGCTGCTAAGTAAAAAAGACGCATCTCTTATAGTAGTTCAATGGGAGATGCGTCCTTTTTAGTTAACAGGGTTATTAAAAAAATAGCTTCCAGTTTCCAGTATAAAAGGAAAATAATTAGTTCACACAACTAGATAACTCTTCTCGGACACATTTATAGTAGGTTCCTATATGTAGGTACCTACCTATAGTAATGTGACTATATAAATCCTAATTTGGTTTATATCACAAGAATTTTTGCACATGGTTACTTCGTGAGATATACATAAATGTGCGCTACCTAAGATAGCTATTCACAATGACTTCGGAAAACGAGAATGATAATTAATTTAAACTACATAAAATTTGATACAATAAGTAGTACAATTGTACATAAAACAAGAATAATAATATAGTTTTTACAAGATGTCGACGACCTAAGTAAAATAATATTTAAAATACCTACCTGGGATAGGTGTTTTACTTTTATTCTTCAGTTTCTAACATTGAAATCGTTTATTTCGGGCGTCAAGTCCCATACGTCCTCTTATTGTGTTAATGTCTAAGGTGTAGAATGTGTAGATAGACCTACCTACCTACTAACGTTAATTAATAATGCTAGTCACAAACTTTACTTAAAACATGGTTTCAAATAAAAAAAACTGAATAAAATGAGTTTCTATCTACCTATCTTTAAATGGATTGTTTCTAACTAGGAACATGTAGGTATTGTCTTAATAACTTAACCCGCACTTTAATATTATCGGAATTTAAAAGACTTCGTTTCACTGCATTCTCGTTACCCAGTTTATAGCAACCCCCTCGTTTAAAATTTGTCTAACATTTTACGAGAACAAAAACACAAACGCCAGTCATGCTCACAGACTACGTGTAAACGTCCACAATTGACTCGTCGACGAAGGCCACCAATTAAATTCATTAAAAATAACATTTAAAATGTGTTATGCAGGTATTGACGTCAATACTTCGGTGTATTGATAAGATTAAGAGATGTAATTGTCGAATGAATGTTTTATCGATGTTTTCGAGAAAGTTTCGAGAGGTCGATCAATCGGCATTTAGTGTGTCATTTATTTAAGTTAACATAAAATAGGTAGGTTGTTTTGTAGTAAATCTGCCTTGGCATTTTTACGCGTAGCGACAAAGTATCGTTCAAAAATAACCGGATAGCCAATGCGATGTGAGAAGCCGTGTTATGTTATTAGCGAGCACCTTGCCGCGACGTACCGCCGGGTAAGTAAGTAAGTGCACGGCGGAAGCCGACCTGCGACCCGCGAGTCGCCATTAGCGCCGCGCATTCAATAATAATGAACGAGCCGCTCCGAAATATCCCTGTTTACACCCGCCGCCGCGCCGCGCCGCACCGACGACCGACCGCATTTTATTTTTTTCGCTGTCGCCCATTTCGCCGTCATAGCTATTTCCACTCGAGGTATTATACGCGCGCCAGTGTGTGCGTCGGTCCACGTGGACCGCTTCGACGTCGGCGAACAGAATCCGTCGAATCGCGTCCTCCGATTGGCCGGTTCCGCGAGATCGCTTATTAAGGGCGGAGTTACACGCATTCCCGCGCTCCGATTGGTTGGGATAGTGCGCGAAAAGTGTATCATTGGTCGGGTAGATTTTTATAAGCGCGGCACTCCACGTGGACTCGTTTATCTATTCAGACGCCGGCGGCGCGGTCGCGGGGGGAGGCCGGGGGGTATACGGGCAATCAGTAAAGGCGGGAGGAATACGGCCATATTTATAAGAGCTGCGGGGATGCAATCACGAAGCGGCGCGGGGGGAGCGGGGGAGGGGGGCGGCGGCCATTTTGAGGGCAGCTCTTTTTATTCGTTTTTCGCGCGGGGTGCGTCGTCGGGAGCGCCGTGCTAATTGCGGGGGTAATGAGGGCGCTCGAGAGCTCACTCTATTAAACTCGGTATCGACTGCCTTATTGATTCGTCCTTGCAGGACAGGCCGTAAACAAAGCGGGCTCAATTAGGCTCTTTACGCACGGCGTCAGCGTGCCCGCGGTCCACGCTACTCGCCCATTCATAATCGTTTCATCTTCGATTTCAACAATTCGATCTACTCCCGCTATTTCTAGAATTTATATTGTGATTTTTATTGTACAAAACGGTATACATCGGGTAAACTCCATAAAAAAGCAACAGACATTTATTTTTATTTAACAGTTGGTATCAATTAACCAGATTAAAATAGCAAGGTTTATTTTAAAAGGAATTAAGCAGCTTAGACATGAAAGGGAAAAACAGCCCCTCTGCTAATTTTATTGGGTAAAATCCTCCATCTAGTTCAATCAATGAAATTAATTGATAATAGACTGACTTTTAATAAAAATAAAATCTGATTTAGGAATTCCATGTTTTGTTAGTACATATTTTCTAACCTAGGTAGGAGGCACCTACTAAGATATCGTGTCAAACATGTGTTTGTGTAATGTGCTGTGATTTTTTTTAATCAAGTGGGTAGTTATAACCCCAAGATGGTTTCGTTGGCACCGTGATCTAATGATTCAAATGATTGGTTTATATTTTTTATTTTTTTGGTGATTATGGAGTTTAAGTTAAAAAAATATAATACTATACATATTTATAGTCTAATCTCAAGTAGGTATTCTTATACCCGGACCAACCAGCTTGACAGTAGAAAAATGCGGCAAATTTAAATTTTCTGTGGACAGTTAATTCTTCGCGCCTTTTTCGACACAGTTATACGAAAACGAATAGGTACAATCAACAACACACCTGTGAATACAGGCAAAGTGCCAAAAATATGTAAACAGAACTTTATTGCCTGGACATAAAGGTGTGTATACATATTTCTGGCACTTTGTATGTATTCACAGCTGTGTTGTCGATTGTACCTAATCATAATCAGACAATCAGTCGAATTGTAGTGTGGTAGGTAGGTAAAGTTGCCAATTTCTAAGACTGAACATTTAACAGTTTAGAAATAGGTCTATGACGTTGACTATCGGAAAAATGGCGAGTCTTACCCTCATATTAATAAGGATTAATCTATACCTAAATGTCAAAATATCATTCTTACAAGTCGGAAATTAAATCTACATATCACGCAACTTTAGAATTAAAGTGACTTAATCCAAAATTTTGGAATTTTAATTATGTAAATAATGCTCAAAGTTCCAAATTCGAAAATATTGGATTACGTCACTATAATTCTAAAACTGCGATATCTCACAATTCACCTCTCAGCTTTCAATAGGGACGTCGATACTCCAAGAATGTAATGCGCATTGTATTGTTTGGAGCCGACCAGAACACAGGGTCTATCACGAACCACGGTCGACGTGTTGTCTCCCTGACACACTTACGTTCGAATTCACAAGTGCGAGAAAGAGGCAATTAAGTACTAAATACTTCGTTCGAGTTTCCAGTCACTAGCAATAAAATGCGCTATTTTTAGATTTAATGGCTCGCAAACTTTTAGTTCCAAATTCTTATTGTCGACGTCTTAAGGTGCGTTTAAACCAAAAGAGCATTCGCTGTTCTAGCGCCCGTTCTACGAAATCAACCAATCACGTTTTGTGTAACGATCACAAAACGGGGATAGAACAGCGAATGCTCTTTTGGTTTGAACGCACCTTTAGTCGGTAGGTATACCAATCGTCAGTACCTACCTAGAATCTAAAATAATTGTAAACAAACCTAAAAACAATCATTCGATATGTCATAAACAGGCACTTTTAGCACAATCCTGGTTCATAACACAATCCTGGTTTTACTACAAATTTTAATATTTTAAACCTCACTCATTTCACATAGGTACCTACCCTACCTATAGTATTTTTAGTAAAAATTTATTATTAAATTATTATCAGTAAAAATATATCTGCGAACGTGTTTCACGATATGTCAAAGACGTCAAATGCTATTAGAATTAGAAAGTCAGCCATATTTGTTTACATTTTTTTAGATCCTATTGACGATTTGTATAGGAAGATATACCTACCTACTTATTAAAGTTACTTACGACATACATATAGGTCATGTATACGAGCCCCGATGTAGTGGAGTTCGTCTAGTTCGAAACAATTTTTACAAATTTTTGAATATTTTAAAAATGATCACATTATGCTAATGATAAATTGTATGAACGTTAGTCGTGGTTAATGTACTACATTTCAAGAGACACAACAATCTGAAGTACGCTTTTGTTGTTTAATAAATCGATTTTAACAAACCAGTGTCTAAATTATATTTTCGTTCACCACCGTAATTCCGCGCTTATAAGCTTGACGCAAAATTCGCAGTGCATCAGGTGTACCATGTCGTCTTTAATATTAATGGCGTTCTTTACATTCATTGATTATTTACAAAATTAAAAAATACCTCTCGTAAAATAGTTTTTTTTTTAATTCTGATTTATTAAGTCCAAATATTTTATACTCAAAAAAACTACTTTAGTACTAGGTACTATTGAAAAGTGAAGGCTTTGTCTCTAAACCTTTTCCCCCGGATGAACGAGATAATCTCGAAAAACTGTCTAACTGGACGAGAACATATGCATCGGGGCTCGTAACTCTGTATCTAATCATAAGTAGGTAGGCAAGAAATAAAACTATGAAAACGGATAAACTCGCGTATATTAACTAATTTTAACTTCATTCCGACGTTTCGAACACTTTACAGGGTTTGTGGTTCTGCGGATGACTGACAATGCAGGAAATTTGATAGATCTACCTCCATCTAAATAAGAAAAATAAGTACAAAACTACCCACCAAAGGAAAATATACTAAACCACAGACAATAAATTTTAAGGGTGGATGTACATACTAAATTTGCAAATTAAGCTAGTTATTCATTGCAAGTATTTTCAGAATGAAGACAAGAGACAAAATAAATAATCTACCTACGCTGGTTTCATCCCTACGCCACTGCCTGAGAAAACACACATGAAATAGTTTTATTTCATGTATAATCCTCGCGGTAACCGAAGAAAATATTAGGTAGGCAACTTAAAATGAATGTAATCAAGTTGATCGGGATCAAATTAAAGTGTAATTAAACCTACAGGTCCTAGGTAACATGTCGTGCCCTAATGGCTATTAGTTCTATTAGCCGAGCACGATCACTTCCTATTAGTGCATGATTACATTACTCATACTTAGCCGGGGTCAGACAGCTACTCACTATACCTGTCTGTCTACCTCTTACACTACCTAATACCTACCTGGGTACCTAGGGATTAAAACCCTATATGGTAGGAAAGATTACTGTAATATCTGCGATCATGATATAACATGGACGTCTAACGCCAGCTCAAAAATGCCTACAATACGAGTAGTAGTACATTACATCAGATTAATTAAACGTAAGTTTACGCGATTAAGACCCGTTTGTCTTTAAAATATTACATGAGAGGCCGGGAAAATGAGGATTTCCGGCCAAGTTGGTATTACGGCCGAGCGAGCGGACAAGGTAACGAGGCCGGGAATCCGTTTTCACGCCGAGGCATGTATAGTGCTTTTCTCGAACATACAAAGGAATACATAAAAAAATAATGACAATATTGTCGAAATAAAAAAAATAAGTTTCTTTGCAGGCCTAGGCCTGTAAAGTTTTATGAAATTCCATTTCCATCCCTGTGAGTTACTGCGCCCTAAAAGCGATACTTCCGAGTCTATTTTAAGGAACGTAAAGACAATATTTCTTTGCATGTTTGAGAAAAACAATTGTTCAATTGTGCCAAGATGGGCAGGATATAGCGCTGTTCTGAACACTGCGCATATTTCGGGCACAACATCTTTGAAATTTTTTTTATAGAATATAGATAGCCAATCAAAACTTTGATGAACCTATCACAACTATTTTTAAATGGTGGTTTAAGTTTTTATAGGATACTGAAATTCATTACCGTGATGCATTGAAAGGGGGGTGACACTTGTCAACTAAAATTCAGCAAAGTTTTTAAAAGGCAATTTAGCATGGCGTGCGGTTTTCCATGTTCTACAGATCCCTACTAATAAGTAATTGCTGGTTAATAAAATACTCATACTTTGTCCAGTAATTTTCTACGTGTACATGTACTTGTACACCTACTCTTTGCGCCTACATTATCTGAACGAATTGTACAGTCGACGTCAAAGATATCATTAGGTACGGTTCAGGTGGGAAAAATATATTCAATTAATGCAATAAAGTCGTGAAAATATAATTATTAATGGGACCTAAACCTTAGCGATATCTTTGACGTCGACTGGTTTCTAGTCGACGATTACTAGTAAAACTAGCCAGGTATAGTAAGATCGATTACGACGCAAAAAATGTTCTCCTTTTTTATTGACTGGCTAGATTGATAACGATTTCAATTAAGAAAACACAAAAGCTCCGAGACAAAAAGTGTTTTCGACAAAAAGTTAGATTTAGCGCAAATACCTAACTATAAAATTTGATGGAAATAAGTACCTACCTAACTAACTCACCTAGGTTTTACTTATGCTAACACGCTAACATATGTTTTAGGTAGGTAATAAAGAGTGCATTGGAATTGCACTTTCTGATCAAGTAGGTAGGTACTTTTTTTTTATTTAGGATTACCAGCAGATAATATACCATACGTGCTCTTAGATCTAGTTACAAAAGTCTTAACTAATGCTTATCTAATTATAGGTAACCACAACTTACATAGGTGGCATTTATTGTGACTAGATACGTGTTTAAACAAAAAATATACCTACCTACATTTTATTTTCAGTTCCTACCTATAAGAAGAAATGGTATTTTAGGTTGTTATAAATAAATTCCAGAGCGGACCAATGGTCTTGGCAGTCTTGGCACCCATTTATATGTATTTTTTGTCATTGATTTGAAGTCAATTTAACCATGGCATGTATAACTAATCAATTAATCATAATAATGAACTTGGCTCTCATTTCGCATATATGTTTTTGATTGGAGATTCCTTAATACACGAATACAAGTGGATTTTCCTTTCAAATCTGTACAATTTATATAGGTAACATAAATCTGACTAACCTACGAGTATATCATATATCTAAGGGTTTTTTGTTTTGTACCGAGGATGCAGGCGGCATTTCCTCGCAGTACGATACTGATGCGTTGTGCGAGAAAGTTCAGAAAGTCGCCAGCTCTTCGGTCAAACTAACAGAACAGGTGGTCAAACTCATAGGTACACGGTACACGAATTGTAATTATTTCTCTCAAACCCCAAAAATATCTAAGAGAAGAGAAGTAATGGTTCTTATCGAAACGTCGATGATATTGTTTCGTGAGTAAACAGCAATAAGAATGGTAGTTAATAATGAATATAATGATTCATTACCGTGACGAATATTAAGCAACGGTGGCGGACAGTAGTTGACACAGTTGGCCTACTGGCTGTGTTCTTGTGCGTTCCCACTGAGTTAAGGCAGAGTGAATATTCGGCAGAACCACTATAAAATAGTTTTTTTTTTATAGGTATTAATTAATACAGATATCCTGCAGCCCTAAACCGTATACCTGCCTAAAGTGTAATCTGTGTAATAAGGGCTAAGCTTCCTTAATATACATATACAGGGTGTAGGTAGGTACGTACTTATTATTATTATTATTATTATTTTTTTTTTATACCACGTCGGTGGCAAACAAGCATACGGCCCGCCTGATGGAAAGCAGTCACCGTAGCCTATGGGCGCTTGCAACCCCAGGGGTGTCACATGCGCGTTGCCGACCCAATAAGAACTTGTACACTCCTCTTTTGAAGAACCCCATACTTTAGTCCAACGGGAAAACCTCGGCAGGGAGCTCATTCCACAGACGGACCGTCCGCGGGAGGAAGTTCCTCTGAAACCGCACGGTGCGCGACCATTTAGGTTGCAAGGTGTGAGGATGAGCGCCCAGTCGGTGGCGAGCGGTGCGATGATGAAAAGTGGACGTTGGCATCATGTCGAACAGTTCTTCAGAGCACAACCCATTGTACAGACGATAGAACACACATAAGGAGGCGAAGTCTCTCCTTAGACTTAAGGGTTCAATACCGCCTGTGAGTCTGGGATCGTCGACTATTCGGACAGCTCGTCTCTGAACCGAGTCAAAGGGTGCAAGCTGGTATACAGGTGCTCCTACCCAGAGGTGACAGCAATACTCCATATTGGGTCTGACTTGCGACTTATATAACAGAAGTCTTTGCCCCGGAGTAAAGTATCCCCTCGCTTTATTGAGCACCCCGAGCTTTTTGGATGCCAGCGTAGCTTTTCCCTCTAGGTGACATCGGAATTGGACGTCGTTGGAAATGTCGACTCCGAGGATCCCATTAAAATAGTGGTGATCTGTTTTAGACTATAGAAGAATGGTCGATTTTTTTTAGGAATTAGCACGCTAAGCTAAGTAGCACTATGTTACATAGTGCTACTTAGCTTAGCGACAGGCGTACAGATCTGAAACTTAAACAAATAAAAAATAAAAAATCTAGGTCGTCTATTCTGCGTCTCAAAACCTCACAGGCAACGAGAACGCACTTATTTTTGGCCACATTCTATATAGTACCTACATACTTAGTTGGGTTCTGGGTAGCATTGTACCGAGAAGAAGTTTCATAAGTTGCGAAACTTGCATGGAGAATGTTCTCGGGGGAGTCTCTCTAAAGGTGCGTTTAAACCAAAAGAGCATTCGCTGTTCTATCCCCCGCTCTACGAAATCAACCAATCACGTTTTGTGTACCGATCGAATTTCGTAGAGTGGGAGGTTAGAACAGCGAATGCTCTTTTGGTTTGAACGCACCTTAACAAATAATCTAATCAAGCCAAGACCGTATTAGATACATGACTTATGAGTTATATTTACTGCCACAATAATTATTAAATCGTAAATAAGTAGGTAAACAATATTTACGATTTAAAATAATTATTTATAACACATATTTATAAGTTCTCAAGAGAACTTACTCTTAAATTATCATGAAAATTCTCAGAATTTTTCGAATTTTCAGAGATTCCCGCAATTTTCAGAATGTTCAGCAACTTCTACATTGCTAGTTCTGGGTTATTTCCTTTTGCGGTTCTGAGATCATAGCACACTGGTTAGCCGAGGACTAGGCGACCCGCGCAGTGGACGTCAATAGACGTTGCATTACTCACGTATGTACCTACGTCGGTGTGGCACTGCTGAACAAACCCGACGTAAAACAAACGGACGGCGGGCCGGCGGGTCGTTTCGCCTTTTTGTCATTAAGACCCTAATTCGTTAAAATTTTAATTGATTCCATTGTAATGAAAGTTTGTTCAGTTGTGCATCGATTTGATACATGGGTAACTTTCGTATATTTTACATATTTTTCCATGTTAAGTATTCTAGGAAGAATAAAATTATTTTTGTTATTAGTGAGTGATGTAATTAAATTACTGTCGCACCCTCGTGAAATTATCTGAATAATGTGATAAGTCCTTAATAAGTGCAAGTGCAAGGAATACAAGATTTAAATAATTATCGGGTAGGTATAGGTAGGTATATATCGCCGGCTTAAAGGCAAAACCAACTATTTCGGTAAAACATCTTTTAGCAAATACTATTCTACATATTTATGTCATTGGCATAAAATACGATTTGTCAAAACCAACTCTCCTAGAAAACAATCCGACACGCTCGCCATCTCTAATTTTGATCTATGCAATGAAAACAAACTTGCCAACCAGAGGTTAGCCGGTTCAAGAATATATATGTACTTAACCATTTAACGCGGGGTTAGTCAATATCTCTTTATAATAATACTAGCGACCCGCCCCGGCTTCGCACGGGTACTATACCAACATAAAAACCTTCCTCTGGAATTAGGTACTCTACCTATTTAAAAAAAATCTCATCGAAATCCGTTGCGTAGTTTTAAAACTTTAAGCGTACAAAGGGACATAGGGACAGAAAAAGTGACTTTATTTTATACTATGTAGTGACTAATGAAATGAAGCGCTCGATTGTGACTTTAAATAGCATTCACGCTTCGCTCCAGCGACCGTCTTCATTATAAAAATAGACTAGATATTAGGGGAACGTTATTGGTACGCTCCTAATTTCTACCCACCTTGTTATAAAAATACGTCAAGCACATAATTTGAATTCTTAAAGAATGTTAAAAGCCCCAACATCAATAGAGAAACATTTAACCCTCAGATACAGCCTTAACCCATGTAACGCTAAACAGCCCCCCTGGCGATTATGTAGCAATTTAGCCGCGGAGCAAGGGTTTTAAGAGCTTAAAGAAAATATTTCTAAATTAAAACCCTCGAGTTCCGGAGGCGCCGCAAAAACGGACTTGTCCCTACCCTACTCCGAGGGCGGGCGCGTTCTAACAACTTACCTTTCTTCCGTAACTGCAGGTTACGTAAGTGAGTAGGCTGTTCCAGTAACCCTACCATGAGATTCCGCTACGTTACTTGCGCGTTTACTTTCTATCTGGCTCGCTCGCGCCAATATGCATTATGCAAGGGCGAACGAGATGGATAGAAACCGCATCTCATGGAAAGGCTACAGTAGCCGTACCGGGGTGAATATCAGAGCGTTTCGACCGCCTAATTTTGGTGGCATCATTTTTGCCGAAGTTTCTATTCGTTACAATGTGCTACTCAGTAATTTGAAGGAGGCACGGTGCCTTATACAAATGACAAAGTATTACATTGAGACGTCTAGAAACTTTGACAAAAATGATGCCACCAAAATTAGGCGGTTGAAACGCTCAGATATTCACCCACCGTACCATAAGTTGGAAAGTAAAGGATGCGTTAGCTTTTATTCGATACGTAATGCATTCTCTATCGCACTCGCACTGACAGTCTGACATATTGGAGCGAGCGCAATGTCCTGCTTTACGTATCGAGAAAACCCTAACGTTACAGATACTTGCAAAGTCATTGGCTATTGGTTTACGTAAGTACCTACCTAAGAGCGCTCGTACACCTGTAAGTTCTTACGTAAGTTAAATATAGGGACGGAACTATATTAAGGAATGAGAGGTGAATATCACTATCTCATTCCTTAGTATAGCTCGGTCCCTACAACTTACGTAAGAACTCACAGGTGTAATCCCAGCTTAAGAAGGCTGCTCCGGGTGCCAACCGTCTGATTTTTTTTTACTTAAGCATAAAACCGGCCAAATGATGCAAGTCGGACTCGCGCACGAGGGGTTCCGTACCATATATACAACAAAATGCATCTCAAATTATTGATATGCGCAAAGGTGCATTCAGACCAAACGAGCTTTGTCTATTCTATCCCTATTAACTCTACGAAATCAATGAATCACGTTTTGTGTAACGATCGAATTTCGTAATAGAGTAGGGGGTGAGAATAGCGAATGCTCGTTTGGTCTGAATGCACCTTAATATATCGGTACCTACGTACCTACATTCATCCGGAAGAAAAACAATAGCTATCTGTTTTTGCAAACAGATTCTAGAAAAGTCAAACGTGTCTACCAGGAGTGTTTGACTGTGTAGGATTTCAAAATAATTCATATACCATTCAGTAACTTACAGCTCACTTTACAATGGAGTTACCTGCATCATTAATTAACTAGGTACTTAGGTAGGTACTTCATTATATTTCAAATGCTAATATACGCTTCACAGGTGTAACGTTCAAACGTCATCATTTAATATGCAAAGTAATTGACAATAATTATTACGTTAGCTAATTTAAAAATAAACAATACATTTCAAAACTCCATTAAAGCAGTCAGAAACTTAAATAACGCCTTCTATATTTTACACGGTTTTATGTACGTTCCAATACATGACAGAAACATTGCTTTGCTTACCTACTCGGAGACGTCTGGTTCTTGGTTGCTTGAATTTGCAATAATAAGTACAAACCAGCGTATCTTCATAACAGCTTTTGTAGCAACAGATACTTGGACTTTGGTGTTTTAATTTTACTGCATATGGAATTTATTTAAAGTTCTTCTCGTGTAAATTATAAATATTAGATGTCATATACCAAAGGAAAACGACCAAGATCACCTAACGTCCGAGGTGGGGATCGAACCCACGTGCTCAGCTTTCGCGGCTGATGCCTGCACCCCTCGGCCACTCGGTCTTCAAAGACCGAAAGACCGAGGTGATCTTAATCGTTTTTCTTTGGTATATGACATCTAATATTTATAGTTTATATAGTATTAAGTAGTGTCAAATCAAAATGTTTAGTTAATAAATAATTTGATTTGTGTTTTCACAAACGTTCTTCTCATGTTTTATCGTTAACATTTTTAGTTATACATGAAGATTTTTTATTTATTTTTAAAACAGTACAATTTATAAATATTAATTACATGTAACTAACCTAACCTATATCTAAGATTTGTCCTTGTTGCATTGTACCAAGGATGCTGCCGATGCTGGCGACATTTCTTCGCTGTACCGCAATACCTACTTCTCTAAATATCTTCGATCTTTAGTTCTCATATCAGACATCATCGTTATGGACGTAGGCTTGTCCTATTAACTATGTTTTTGGACGCATTAGGAGGTAAATGCGCATAATCCCCACGCTGCGCTGAGCTGGGCAAGCGCTTGACGATAGCAGTACCTACCTACTGTATCCACTATGATGGTATTGATGATGCTGCTGCCCGTCATGAAAATTCTATAAACGAATTTTAATTGTCATTTTCAATCCCTTATTCGACTCTTACGACACCCACGGGAAGGTTTGGGGTGGCGACTGGTGACAAATGTACCTATTCTTCACTTTCTATCACCAGTCAGTCAATCAATTCTCTGCCTGGTTACAATGCTTACAATGTCAACACCAGGATAAAAACACATCAACTTTGTATGTATAACAGGCTCTTTACTAACGACTCACGACCCACGAACTTTTTCCGTAATACCCCAGACTAGGCCAATGCAACAGCTCGCGACGTGCCAACACTGCAAACAGCCTTTATTGGGTATAAATAAAATACCCAACTAAGGTGTCCAGCTCACGAGCGTTTAGGACATACTACATAACACGGCCATAAACCCGCTATAAGTGTCGGTCGTAGAACCAATCACCATAATAAGACAACTTTTATTTATTCTAAACCGGGTGCTTAGCCAAGTTGCCAATCGCTAGCGTTTAATCGTCAATCGTATGCGAAAGGCAGCTAACTGTCTTTGTCGCACTAATATGAAAGAGTGACAGAGAGGGAAAACTACGATACGCTACTAAGCGCTAGGGATTGGCAACTTGGCTAAGCATGCTGTAGCCCTACCGCGAACTTCTCGCGAAGTCTGCAAACTTCGAGCATCCGTTTCTGTCACACTAACGACGCCTTAGCTAGAGAGTGACAGAGACCAATGAAATCCTCGAGATTTATGAATTTCGAAGTTCGCAGGTACTACAGGGGGCTACCATGATCTCTTGATGGGTGAAAAGCGTTTCAACCGCCTAATTTTGGAGGCATAATTTTTGCCGAAGTTTCTATTCGTTACAATCTGCTACATACTGCTACTTTGTCATTTGAAGGATGCACGGTACCTTATACCTACAAATGACGAAGTATAACATTGAGACATTCAAGGTGAATTCAGACCAAACGAGCATTCGTTATTCTAACCCCCTACTCTACGAAATTCGATTTTTACACAAATTAAACGTGACTCGTTGATTTTGTAGAATGGGGGATAGAATAGCGAATGCTCGTTTGGTCTGAATGCATCTTTAGAAACTTCGGCAAAAATGATGCCACCAAAATTAGGCGGTTGAAACGCTCAGATATTCACCCTAATGCGATTCAGTTTAGCAGCTCAGTCTGTTCTGCTTGTCAGTTTTTGACAGTTATTCTATGGACCAGGAGCATCGCGATTTGTTTTAGGTCCTGAATCTCAGCATTTAGTCAATCGTGGTAGCCCCTGAGCTCATTTACTTGACTCATAAATGGCAGGGTATTCGAAAGCTGAGACCTATATAGTCTAGACGAGCCGAGTTGGTTTAATGACGTGAGAATGTGACATAAAAGTGCAAATCAGCTAATGCGAGACGACATATTGGCGGCCGGTCGGTCGATTAAGGAAACCGGCTGTAAAAGGTTTAGCGCTGGCTCTTCACATTTAGCCGTCGTAACGATTGAAATAATTCAAATAATATAAGATCTGCGAAGTTGTTTTGCATTTTAATCGTCGGTCGTACGTATTATGAATATTATACGAGTATTATGACATGCATCGCCCTGGCGGCTGTCTTATCTATAACGATAATTAGTATACATATACACCTACCTTATAAGTATATACTAGGTGGGTCAATAAATTTTCTCTCTTGCGTTACTTTTGGTTAACTTATATAAGTTATATACTTAAATGGATGTCAATCAATACCTATTATAAACATATTTAAATAAAAATGGTTAGAACGTAAATGTGTCGGTGTGAACATTAAAAAAAACTCTATCAAACTTGTTAAAATTGTCTCCAGCGATACCGGCCAAAACGGTGACGACCGAGTAAAGTTGAGTGTGTCTGTTCTGTTCTAAGGATATCCTGTCAATGCTTTTTCTCTAACGGACCTAAAAAAATACAAAAGGTTGATAAAAAATGTAGGTACCCTATAACTCTTATAAGGTTATTACATTGCCAATTTAAGAGTTTGTCAAGCAAATATAGGTACTCACATTGTCTTTGGAAACATAGATTTAACTTAGATCCTTCCTTAATTATAGTGTCTATAATTTTCTTGTTCAAAAATAGAGGCCTAATTATTTAATTTGAATAGGTACCTCCATCTTAAAAAGCAATTTCGTGGTGTATTTTTAGTTAAGGGTATTCCGCGGACTGTTATTAAGCGGAGTACTTAAGTTCTTGGGTTTCGTTCAAATTCGTAAATTAAGTTGTCGTATTTGCGGTATTAGAGTGGGCAGTAGAGGCTACCATGAAAATTGAAGATAGTAAATTTCGAATCTCTGTCCTTATCTCTCCAAACCTTATGTGCCATCAGAGTGACAGAGACAGTAGCTCAAAATTTTCGATTTTCGCAGTAAACCCTCTGGGCTGGGTCGCGTGGGCGACAAGGGGACGGTTTACTTTACGGGGTTATAATCTATTGGTTAATTTTTAATTTGCATTTCAGGTTAATTTGAAATTGAGGTACCTACTCCTTACTGAAACTCGCAGGATGAATAAATTAAGAGGAATTGTCCGTAAGTTAATCTGGGTTCACGTTGTGTTACGTTACGATGGAGCTAGCTATGTTTTAAGAGGACGTTAATTTGATTCCAGTACCTAAACATTTTTTAATTCCATTTACTGTCGACTAAACTTCATTAAATTGTGTAGGTACCTTCCTAAATACGTATTATGTATCCGTCAGTAAATGTGAGCCTTTTTTAGTAAAACTTTGTCGCTTATCAATAAGGACGCTTTGTTAGACTGATAATTCATATCAAATCACTACATTATATTTTCTACTAAGCAGTAGTTTGATAACACGATTAAAGAAAATCTGCTCGATAGTATAGGTACCTATTTAATTTTATTCGAAAATTTGACCTCGTCTTAAACCTTTTATGCTTGAAAACTATGCAAACCCATTTATGGCAGTTTTATTGTTATCTTGAACTTTATTGAGAAGTTTTATATTTCGAATTAAAATTAATATTTTTTTATGACGTTGATGAGGCAGTTAAGGGTTAAATAGGTAGGTATGTGATGATTTCGTGTTATCTTATCTACAATTTTATGTACGTATAAACTATATATTGCGTCATTTATTATAAAACAGTCTTTAATAGTACGATTTTAGATTCCTTAAATTGTACTTTAATAACCGTTTTAGGCGTAGAGTTAATTTCATATTAGAACCGTAATAAGCAAAATTAGTAGGCTAAATAACAATAGCTATCAACAAAATGAGTTCTAAATGTTCCAATTCATCATTGTCGAGCATTTCACAGAGATTTAAATCGAAGTATCGCTCTAGTTTTGCACAAATGAGGAGCAACAATCACCGTTAATTTCTATTGAGTGTGTTTACCGAGTGGGTATCAATGGTTCTCGAACAATGGCGTTCAACAGTCAAGTGTAACAATTCAGTCGGCGTAGGTAGCGGGTAGCGGACAAAGGTGCTGCGGCTGCGGCTTTAGACGGGCGGAGCGGACGCGGGAGCGGGTACTGATATCAACAACAACTGTACTAACAAACAGCTGAACATCGCGGAACGGGAGAGGTGAAGAATATTACATAGGTAGTCTGGGTAGGTCGTCAAGCGTCAATTCCTAGATCCGAGAATGATCTAGAGTACAGAGCCTCTGCATTCTGCACTCTTGTTTATATCAAATGCGCTCGAACAATGGCGTTCAACAGTCAAGTGTAACAATTTAGCCGGCGTAGGTAGCGGGTAGCGGCAAAGGTGCTGCGGCTGCGGCTTTAGACGGGCGGAGCAGACGCGGGAGCGGGTACTGATATCAACAACAGTAATCAACATCTACACTGTACAGAGTACCTACAGTGCACTGTTCATCTACAGTCACAGTGTAGATGTTGAGCTGTTTGTTATTGTTGTTGATCTACAGTAAGGTGTAATGTACAGCTCGTCGTAGATACATTTTGATGTAACTAATGCACGTAATAATAGAATCTTAGTTTAAGAATAATAATCTTATATACAAGTATCCTTGCTTGCTTTTAATATACGAGTATCCTTGCTTGTTATTATTACCCAAAACACAAGCATTCCCTAAATTACCTACAAACACACCTACTATACAAATAGACCCAGCCCTATTGGATCGATCTATTTTGTCATGCAATTACAATACCTAATACTCGTATCCATGATAATTTGATGTGACTAATGTTAAATCTGAATAAACGGTATTGGTAATAAAATAACGATGAACGCTAAGGAAACATTAAAAGGTATATAAACCACTAAAACAGACATAATTTATCCGTATTAGGTTACACTCCCGTACGAGGAAATTTGCTTCGTAGGTATTGGTTTGGGTAGGAAGGTAGTGTATGTTTAATGCATACCATAAAATACTATCAGTAGAAAACAAAAAAGATGTAAACATACCTAAAAAATGAATTATTTCCTAATCACGCACTTTTAGAACACAAACTTGGTTTTATCACCAATTTAAAAGTCATGAAACCTCAATAAACCTTGAGTTCACATACTTTTTTTATTTTAGTTAAAATTATTGCGATTTATTAGAATTATTAGTATTAACGTGAAGATAATATAAATCTACTTCACGGTACAGTTTCACGATATGTGTCAAAGGCGTCAATGCCATGGAAAGTAGCCATATTTATTAACAATTTTATGTTTTCTACTAATGAATGGTACCTATAGTTTAGTAATTGAATGACGGCGTACCTATCTAAATTGTATCTATTTAACAATAAAAAAAACAAACAGTTTAAACATATCACACATACTTAGGTTCATAAGTATTGATATCTATCTACATTGGATAATATATTTATTTGATTAGTTACCTGCTATGCTATTCTCTTATTCACACATTCGACGCTGCGTTCGTCAAAGAGCTCGACGTCGAGACAGCCTTGTCTAAAATCCTAACTGTTTGATTTGACATTAGGAATCGAGGCTGTGAGCGATACGATGTTCGGACATTAAACGTCAAACTCTCGACGCAGTGTAGTTCCAGCACACGCCGCATTCATCGCCGAGCGCTAGTGTCGTTTAAAGTACATTAGTGAATACCATTTTTAGGCACTGGTCTCACCGCGAGCTACTAAGCTATGAACTATGGGCTATAAACACGAACAAAAGATACGCACTTCCGTGTAAATAAGAGAGACACGGCGATACTCGCCCAGCTATCAGCTATCACCGCCGGGCGAGTAACGCTGTGTCTCTTTTATTTACACGGGAGTGCGTATCTGTTGTTCGTGTTTATAGCCGATAGTCCATAGCCTAGTAGCTCGCGGTGAGACTAGTGCCTTAGGTTCGACGCTGCCGCAGCTCTGAATCAGCGCTGACTGACAGCAAGGCGGTTTCCTTAGTGAATAACACTGCTGTAGCCGTGCCAAGAAAACGCGCTTATTTTTTATCCGGCTCGCGCCACTACGTGAGTACGAGCGAGATGGATAGAAAAGAAAGTAAACGCGCGTTAATAACGTAGCGGCATCTCATGGTATTGCTACTGTTCATCACCTTTCAATAAAATATCTGCAAACGTAGTTGTACGTATACGATAGAACGAATGCTGTTTGCATAAAAAGTTAATGAAATTTTTAAACTAAGCCTATGTCTAAAACCTGATACCCACACATAATAGGTTAATATTCATAATATTGATGGACTTAAATGAGATGAGTAGATAACTAACGTCAGGATGTTGTAGAAACCCACGACAAAAACTAGAGAATAAACATTTATTATTATCCAAGTAATCCGCTACTCCGCTAATCAGAGACCTCACCACATTGGGCGATATGAAATTTCATTACCGTCCGCACTGGCAAGACGAGCGAATCCACGAGTAATTCACACGCGACCAACAACACAACCCTAGCCGCAGGGCTGACTGTCACAAGCACTTATTATTTGCTATAATTATGAATGATTGTCATTTTGTTTATTAATAATAGTACATTACGACACAAGTGCGAAAAACATGAAATTCGAAAAGAGTGGCGATGTTTTAAAACACGACCGATAGGGAGTGTTTTAAATCGACACGAGTTACGAATTTCGTTTTTGCACGTGTCTCGTACGACGTTTTTTAGTACAGATGGCCCTCCGAAGTTTCAAACCTGACGTAAAATGACACACTTCTCGCACTAGAGCTTAAAAAATACACCATATGTACTAAAAATATATTTTGAACATGAGTAATCCGCTGCTCCGCTAATCTCAGTCCTCACCACATCTTGGGGCGATATGAAATTTCATTACCAAGGCGCGGGTCCGCACCGGCAAGGCGCGCGAACCCGCGAGTAATTCACACGCGACCAACAACACAACCTTAGCCGCAGGGCTGTCACACGCACTTATTAGATGCTTTGGTAACGGCTGTTAATTTTGCATTAATAACAAAAATGGCTGCCTCACTGAAAGGCAAGCCATATGAAGAACGGCTAAAGGAACTAGGTCTTACAACATTGGAGGACCGAAGAAAGCGAGGGAATCTCATTGAGACATATACAATTTTGTATGGACACTACAATGTTCCAAATATTAAAGACCTGTACATTCCAAGCCATAATGTAAGATTGAGAGGACATTCAAAAAAACTTGTCAAGCCTCCGTGTGCTAGCAACCATAGGAAACACTTCTTGCCGAATCGTGTGGTGAATATGTGGAACTCTCTACCGGAATCAGTTATACTGATAACTGATTCCGGTAGAGAGTTCCAAACTGGAGTAATCCGCTACTCCGCTAATCTCAGTCCTCACCACATCTTGGGGCGATATGAAATTTCATTACCAAGGCGCGGGTCCGCACCGGCAAAGACGCGCGAACCCGCGAGTAATTCACACGCGACCAACAACACAACCCTAGCCGCAGGGCTTTCACACGCTCTTATTAGATGCTATGGTAATGATTGTCATGCCATTTTTTTTATTAATAAAATATATTCTGAACATGAGTAATCCGCTGCTCCGCTAATCTCAGTCCTCACCACATCTTGGGGCGATATGAAATTTCATTACCAAGGCGCGGGTCCGCACTGGAAAGACGCGCGAACCCGCGAGTAATTCACACGCGACCAACAACACAACCCTAGCCGCAGGGCTGTCACACGCACTTATTAGGTGCTATGAGTAATGGTTGGCATGAAGGAAAAATATGAGGTAAATACAGGATTGCCTGCAGTGTTATTCACTAAGGAAACCGCCTTGCTGTCAGCGCTGTGACAGCGCTGCGGCAGCGTCGAGCCTAAAAATGGTATTCACTAAATGTACTTTAAACGACACTAGTGCTCGGCGACGAATGCGGCGTGAGCTGGAACTACACTGCGTCGAGAGTTTGACGTTTAATGTATGAACTTCGTATTCTCTAACGAAAAACAGCGACGAACTCGCCCGCAACCTCATTCACAGCCTCGATTCCTAATGTCAAATAAGACAGCTAGGATTTTAGACAAGGCTGTCTCGACATCGTGCTCGTTGACGAACGCAGCGTCGAATGTGTGAATAAGAGAATAGCATAGCTGAAATGGATTGATAAAAGAAGTAGGTTAGGCTATGTATTGTATCCGTCTTTGGTTAGTTAACTACACTTACACGCTTTAAATAGGTAACCTATATTTTTAAACATATTTATTTAGTTAAATAACTAAATATTTAGTTAGTCGTATCTACTCGTATAAGTATTTATGACAGATTAGATTTAAAGTTGCTACTATTAAATAAATCTACATTACACCTTTACAGGCAGGTCAAAATGTTCAATGACGTTTAGAAACTGGGAACATTTCCCCGTACCGTAATATGGTGAAAATAATTGTAGGTAACTAACAGTTTCGTACATAGCTACAGCCGCAAGATATTCAAGAAAATGTTTTTATTCCCTAGTTTTGCCTAACGTATTCATATTAATGACGTGAATGTTTGAATGAAAATAAATTCTTTCCTTTGCATTTCATTATTACACAAATACGCACGCTACGCTACTTAGTACTTATTGCTGTGCAGTTCAACAAAACTAGGTAGCATTCCCGTACTCGTATCTAATAAGCTAGTAAGCTACCAAAACTTCATACTCGGTTTCCCATTTCATATGCATACGCGAATCAGCCTTCAGATACGTGCCATTGAACAAAATAGAAAAACCGCTCGCTCCCGAAAACATAACTCCAAAAAATAACTGACAACCCTATCTGGCGGTTTCCTCACGCCCCTCTGGCCGCAAACTGAGTTATTTATCGCCCCACCCTCCCCCACAGGAACAGGAAATACCCGCACGTATTTTTACTGCCGGTTGGAGCGACATCTCTCGAGGGGTGGCCGTAATGCCCAATTCGAATGTGATGTCTCTTTCGCTCTCTTCTTTGCTAGCTTAAGAGTGACAGGGTAAAAACAAAGAGTTTCGATGTTACAGAATAAGGTGTGTAACGTGACGTCCATTTATGCAAACTGCGACTTCATTTATTTTAGGGAAGAAACGTGACATAGTTTGAGTTTCAGTAACGTTTATATCTACAATGTTTACAAGACTCGTATAAATTGCTGTAATATTTTAACAATAGGTACACGTTAACATAATGAGTTGTTGAGGCGATGTTTATTATAAGTAAGTATGTTATGGGGAAGGAAATCTTCGGAATAGGTCGATAAGCGGCACAGTGCGTCATTGTTTTCGCAATGCCCCACTGTATTTGCGGTCTGTGTGGCTGTTTGTTAGTCAATTAGTGGCTTAGCCATGTCGAGATGTGTGCGCTCACCGGAAACTGCTTTTTTATTGCCTTTGTTGTTAACACAGTATAGGTAAAACATTATAATTAACACAGTTTAAACCGCAAAGCGATAAGTACGACGCAAACAGCTTCAAGGATAATAAAATCTGCACATAAAAGCTGGTATTCAATTAATAACGTGAAAAGCTTGTTGATTTAAATAAATCGAAGGGTTATCGAAGCATAAATGATTTTGAAATTAAAAAAGGAATCTCTGGTCCCCGGTCTCCCCTCGGGTATGTGGCACTAGCCTCCCTTTTTTAGCGGCGCTCGGTGACACCTCGCGGGTCAAGTGAGGGGAGGCTGGGGACGCTAATTCCACGCGCGTGACCGCACCCCGCGCTCCCAGGGGTTCATCCCGGTTAGGGTATGTCGTTTCGTCGTGTATACAAATTGTAATTCATACTAAAATTATATTTCGCGCGGGTTACTCACGTTTTGGCGGGCTACTCAGCGATTGGCTCTTGAAAAAGCTCCTCATACACGGAGCGAATAATGTCGAGCATTTTTAGACTTAAAAAAAAACGTGAGTATTGAGAGAAATTGATTGCGTCAATTCGGTATACTTACAATACCGAGACAAAATAAAAAATACTGAATTTTAAGAAAGATAAATAATGCTATACATACGTAGTGAGATGACATGCCAGATTTTCCTTTCCACTAAGAGCTTACTCTCTTCTTTCAGAGTCAGTGTCCAAGCTTCACACACATACATCAAGATTGTTCTAACGACTGTTTTGTAGACTAATCGTGGTCGGTCTTTTGTTTAGTTTGGACACTACTCGATGGAGCGCTGCTGAGCATCTTAGCTTAGAGATCTTCCCTTCGGTTAGTGTCAGTCACTGTGCAGCAGTGTGCAGCTGAGGTACCTGCTACCTAAACCAGTCTACACCTTTGTAATTTTTTTCTCCTACTCTCTAACTATTATAGATCCTCTCTTTTTGCTATAATACATATTTCTAATAAAAATAAATAAAATAATATTTTAGTATACCAGTTATAGGTAGATACCAAACACCAAAAATATTTTATGAGATACAAATCAAATTATTTTTTATAAAATATTTTTTTTATTTATTGTAAATATTATAAAGTACGAATGTCAAATCGGCCTCGTCCGAAGCGCGAGCGGACACCGTTCTCCCGGGGTTTGCGTTCATACGGTAAAATAAAAAGGCCGATCCGACTCCCGCCGATTAGCGCGCCCGGGGAAATTAAAAGTATTTTATTCCGCCATTAATTCCCCTTTTGTTTGCTATGAATAATGCTCGAGATATGGTTTTCACGGTTCGTCGTAAGAATGCTGAGGGGTGCCGATGGGGTTGTAAAATGTAAAGCATGTGGTTTTTTATTCAGATTTACACTATCATTGCCTTGATACACTATGTGTGTACTTTGTACCTATATTAAGGGCCTGTTACACATTACATTATTCCCGATTTAAATAAATGTCAGATAAAAATGTTCTCTGTTCTGTTCTTTTGTATGCCTGTTGAAAAGGATAGTGATAGTGATGAAACAGGCTGTAAACCTTCAAAACAATACAAAGTTTAAATTATAATACCTACACACATACATTACCTGGGTACCTATGATCATACTCATACTTACCTATGTAATAATGTAGTCCACTTAAGAAAATTAAAAGTGATTATTATGTCGCCAGTTTGTGATAATCGGTTGTATTATTACGAGTAAGCATTGTAAGCAATAACAATCTGGCGTTACTATAATATATTGTATTTATCTACGGTATTTTTATTTTATAATAGATACTTTTCGAATGAACATGCAAACAACTGTATATAGGTAGGTAGATATATTTATATTTATACATAACATGTAATAGGTACGTAGGTAGTAGGTACGTATTTAGATTGGTGTCACCTTTCCTTATTGATTCTTCGTAGCCATTTAGGCAAGTAAATAAATATTCAACGAATGCCAAGAATTTGTGTAATGATCGTGGCAAGTTAATTATATCCCAGCAGGAAATATGGAGCGTTAAACAGCTGTGATATTTTATTGACAAAAATCTTTATTGACTCACTATTCAGTCAGTCAAGGTGGAAGGAAAACGTGGTATTTTATTATGTACCTTCAATATAGGTGATAGCTTTTAAGTTATTATACAGCGAATCATCACCGATGACAGAGACACAAGATGTTATAGGTATTAGGCCAGCCGAGAGGTGAATATCACTATCTCATTCCTTAGTATAGCCCCGTCCCTATAACTTACGTAAGAACTTAAAGGGTGCTTAGACAAGTTGCCAATCGCTAACGCTTAATCGTCAATCGTAGCAACTAAGCGTCAGCGATTGGCAACTTGGCTAAGCATCCAGGTGTACGGCTGGCCTTAGATATGTATCTTTGGAGATATTTCTGTGTCCAAGTGTTCTTCTCGCGAGTCGATTCACGATGGTCGCGATTTCATATCGTCGCTGATAAGACAGCTATCACGTTCTATAGGTTTATGAATATGATGGTCCCGTTTTTATCGTTTGTCGTCGTTGCTGTCAAGAGTGTCAAATTCTAACAGAAGTGCGAAAGTGACGTGTAACACGATTAATGGTTAAAAGTCTCTAGTAAGTGGTAAGTAAGTGCATATTTGCATTGTCTTTATTTATATAACCCTAAACCTTGTCACGATAAACGATAAAAACTGAACTAATCACTGATTAGTTATTATTTTTATGATTAGTAATCAGTTACCTTATGATGATCCCGTTTGTCGTCGGTAAATAGTTTGTCGTCATTGGCGTCATCTTCTATACGTATTTCAAATATGATGCATAAGTTGCATACCTCGATAAAAGTTAAAATGGGACCATTAATTCAAGTTGTATTTCGCCGATTAGTCTATTACGAATATTCCATGACATTCAGTGAGCTAACAATCCCAATGAAACATATTTGTAATGTAATTCAGTGTTCGCACGACATATTCCCGCATAGAATAATGGTCCCAACATAATGTCCGCGGTATGGGTCAGTTAGAACTGCGCACTACCGCGAACTTCGAAATCTGCAGATTTCGAGGATTTGTCTCTCTCACTCTAATGACGCCTTCGTTGGAGTGACAGAAAAATCCTCGAAATTTACGAATTGCTATTTTCGTGGTAATGCTCAACTTGCCACTTCACGGCCAGTATAAAGATCTCCCTTTACTAATAAATAGTGGTTTTATTTTGTAGGTCACGTTATAATGGTGTGCACATGGAGGTACATTATAGTGAATATGCAATTCCACATTGCGGGATTAACGTGTTTGTGCGCATCTGTTACATTGCATAACTCGGAAGACGCGGGCAGAGAAACGATTAGACTGTCAATTGTTTCTTACTCGCTTCGTGTTTCAGATTCAGCGTGAAGATGGCGCAACCACGAAACAATCTCATTTTACATAAAATGGTATGTTTTTGTAATAATTATCCGTGTTCTTCTGTTTACAGAAACAACAAAAGCAACAGTGCCTCGCCCGAAGTAAGGGGGCTCATAGCCGACCAAAACTCAATTTCCCTTTATTTTGCTGCAACTTGATTACCTGTGCAGAAATATTAATTGCTTTAGGAAAAAAATCTAGGCACATATTTACACAGTTATCTACTAAGTATAAAATAAGTATAATTATAAAACTATAAATAATGCATGTCATACACCAAAGAAAAAACGAGCAAGATCACCAACGCCCGAGGTCGTTTTTTGGGGGAAAAATAAAAGTACAAATCAAAATATTTAGTTAATAAATAATTTGATTTAGTGTTTTTGCAATTACCTACTTCAATAAGTAAAACTAATTAGCACAAACTATGCCATTGATAATGTGATAGGTACTACCTATATTTGAATATTAAGTCTTTATTTTGTGCTGGTCTTTGACGCAGTGTGATTCATTTATTTTTACGACATTCGACTGTTATAACACTTATAACATAAAGAAACCGCCTTAAGTCTCACCTAGAAATTAGTAACATTAGTATTACAGGTTTTGCGTCATAAATCTGTAATTCTGTATATCAAAATAAACTGATAAACGGAGACGTAACGTAGGTATATCGTTATCTTCAGCATTAAATATGAAACACCATTCATAACATTTGCCCAGTTGATAGTGTTGATATAATTAAGTTTTTTATTATACGTAACACTTAACACGTGTAGATAACGTGACATGATTTTTTATAAACCTTTTACCTACTTACTGTTATAAAGGTAGGTACCAAGTATCTATTGAACTTACCAAACGTTAATTATGGGAAGGCATAAAGAAGAGATTTGGTTCAGATTTATTAACGTAAAGCAATAAACATATTTGATAGTGGTTACAACTAATCCCTTACAATACACAGTATTGCCAAATAAGCAGTTATTTTTATGAACAAAAACTGCGAAATAAAAAAGAGGGAGATGTAACGTAACAGGCCCGGAGGGGAGCGAATAAACTTGTCCATAAATCAATTTTAAGCAAAGTGAGAAGCGAACCGTTTGTCCGTATTTTTGCTGTTCTTGAGTTAAACAAATGGTTTTTCATTTTAAGAAAAAAGTTACTAATGATAACGGAAACACGAAGTTTTGTGTTAGTGGAGTGACTTTAAAAGTAGGGAGGCAATTTACAAAGTGCTCTCAACAAAAAACTTGGTACAAAGAATTAGATGGGAAACCAAAATAGACGCACAATTACTGACCCCCGTATCTACGATCGACAAACAAAGTGGTATAAATCCGTGGCCACCCTCCGCCATCAATTATTCAGCCGCTACGAGCGCTACGACTGCTACGAGCTACGAACTAGCCGCTACGGTGTCGGTTCGGTGAGCTCAAGCTCCGTCATAAGATTTATGTGTTTTCTTTAAAAATAAGCGGTACCTGCAGCGAGCAGACAATACCCGTGCGTGCCCCCTCCCGACCCCCGAGGGGCGTCAAAGGGAGCACGTCTAATATTTCCGGGTCTGCTGTCGACAAAAGATCCCCTTTCATTGAATCAAGGATATAATCCATAAAAGAGCCTCTAAAGAGTAGATTTGTTTCGCCGAACCATTTAGTTAAAGGATCCCAACAATCTTTTGTTTCTCGTTCCGTAAATATATATCCATCATGAATTTCAATTTGTTCTCTGATGAGACGAGGAACTCCCGTGACAAGGTGCTAATTTAATCTTGATTGATTAATACAAAAATTGGGTACCTAACCGACTGCATTTATTAACGGTGAAAGTAGCGATAGCTTGAAACGTCTTAAAATAACATGTATTCAATTTTAATGCCGCGGTTATGGTATAATAACGATCGTGTTATTATCGCGCCGAAGGCAGATAGGCGGTTATCGTTAAACATCTGTCAAAATGGCTACCGGTTCTGTCCCGAATTATAGCGAGCTTCTGAACTTTGTCAGCCTTACTCATAAACGTGGTATAAAAAGTTATACCAAGAATAAAGACGGAATAAGGAAAACGGCAACTCATAAACTCGGTGTAACTTATACCTAGCATAACGTCGCTATAATGTCCTAGCAAACATTATACCATCCCTATTTCGACCCGCACCCTAGTTTAAGTTCATGATAATCTGTTTCATCTGTCAAAATTACTTGTTGGTTTTATGTTCGCGAAAACAATAATTTATTTTTAAGTATTTTAATTTGGTGTATGTCACCTGGTGCATAGAAATGGCGCTTAGAGCAGTACAAGAAGTAGAAGATATAATTGATATCATCAATGAAATCCAACAGCAAACAAGAAAAACGAAAATATTCAAAGCGAGAGAAGATCCATTTCGTTTGTACAGTGACGAGGAGTTTCGCATTAAATATCGTTTTTCCAAAAACGGAGTCTTATTTTTGGAACAATTGTTTGGCAGTGCTTTAACTATGGACAAACGTGGTGGTGGTTTATCTCCTAAATTGCAGATATTAATAGCTCTAAGATACTGGGGCCGCAACCAAGTAAGATACAATACAATATAATTCCACATTATTTAAATTAATTATGACAGTAACTGAAGTCTGCATGACATAACTTCTCTACAAAGTTTGTATTTAACTATTTCAGATACAAGATGATGCTGCAGATATCCATGGCTTATCGCAAAAGTCTGTTACCAGAATATGTAGAAGAGTAGCAAGAGTAATACTGGAGAAGCGATTTGATTATATCAAAATGCCCACATCCTTCAATGAACAATTAAATGTTATGCAGCAGTTTGAAGGATTAGCTGGCTTTAAAAATGTCATTGGTGCCATAGACTGTACCCACATGAGAGTACCTAAAATACAGGGACCTAGCGGTCAATTCTATATTAATCGCAAAGGATACAGTTCCTTGAATGTTCAGGTAACTTACACAACTAATTAACTTGAGGACAGTTGTATTATCAGTTGTTAGATGTTTTTAATGACCTTGTTTTTTCAGGCAGTCTGCAATAGCCAGTTGAAGATCATGAATATTGTAGCTCATTGGCGTGGTAGCACACATGATTCCCGTATTTTCAATGAAAGTCAGCTAAAACATCAGTTTGAAGAAGGGCAATTCCATGGAAGATTGCTTGGAGACTCTGGCTATGCATGCACACCTTATTTATTTACTCCATTATTGAGGCCGGCAACACGTAAAGAAGAGCTGTACAACTATGCACACATTAGAACACGTAATTGCATTGAACGATGTTTTGGTGTGTGGAAAAATAGATTTATGTGCTTGCTAACAGGGTTCAGAACATCTTTGGCGAACACTAAGATGTATATAGTTGCTTTGGCCGTTCTACATAACATAGCCATTGAGCTAAATGAAGATCATTTTACTACTAATGACAATGACGAACATGATGTGCCTCAAGCATCTATGATTTCCACCCAAAGCACATTACGTGGGGCTGCAGTTAGGGCTATGTTTATAGAAGAGAATTTTTAAGGTAAGCATTAAATAAAAAACTGGATTTGAAATTTTTACAGTAATTTTATTTATTTAAACTCTTCATTAAAATCTCCTGCTGCAATTTTAAATTTGTTAGGACTTGATTATGAAGTTCAGTCATGTGTTTCACTCGAAGCTCATGCTCTTTTTGCTGTCTATCATTTTCCAATGCTCTGAAATGATGCATATCGGCATATGATGCTTCACCAAATTTAAATTCATTTTTCCTAAATATCTGCAAGAAATAAATTAATAATTATTTAAAATCAAAACTGCTAGGTAAGTAATGTACTTGACAATATTATACATACAGGTGTTTTTTTTACAGGTCGTCTTGGTGTAACACTGGGCACATTGGATGAATGATTTTCTGGTATAACATCCTAGAAACATTAATTTATTAAGATCAGTATAAACATAATTAAGACAAATAAACAATAATAATGACATAACAAGCTTTTTAATTAAACTTTACCTTATCAATATTTGTATTATTACTCTTTAAATCTGTTTCATCTAATAAAACAGTGGCATCCTGAAATCAAATCATTATATTAGTAACATGTACATTCTGGCTGTCTGGTCAAATAACTCATATAATAATATTGCTTAGGACAGGTATTAAATTAGTGCAATCATTCGGAACAACCCGACAATAATTGCCTAGCCTAACCCAACAGACAGGTAAACATAATGATACAAAACAATTACAAACAGACAGACATACATACCATAGTTGTTTCATTAGTTGTTTGCTTGGTTGGTATAACTTGCACTTGCTGTAACTCAATAGCTGTTCCTATCTCCTGAAACCAACAACATTGGTTAATTAACAACTGTGAACTACACTTATAAGTTACTAATTACAAACTTGAAATCACATACCCTAGTAATAATTTTATTAGTTTTGGCAAGGAACATATTATATTATTTTACATACTATACATAATTTTAAATGACATGGCATAAAACATTAACAAATATGTATACACAAACACATAATAATAAGGATACTGACAGCATTTCCTTGCTAAGTTGCTAAGGTTATAAAGGTGTGATGTTGACAAGCCATTCTGGTAATTAAAATACTTCATTCATACCTGAACACCATCACAGTCAAATTCATTGAAGTCAACTTCGAATTCTTGTGGCAATAAATCTACAAGCTCCAAACTTTCTGGTGAGGGAGATGGTGGTCGTGGCCCACCTCCGGTCTTTTTCAATTCTTTCCTATAATTAGATAACTCTTTTTTTGAGTTGAGCTTGCATGTCTTCCATTGATTGACAATCTGCTTCTTATCACGTTTTCTAAAGTTGATGATATTGAATCTGGAAATATACTTACATCAATTTTGTATGTAGGGTGAAAAACAAAAGTTGGTGCTATTATTAGCATTTCAAAACAAATTTTACAGCAGCTCCTATTAATTCGCTCATAAATAGCTGTAAGTAATTGTATTTATACTAACTTCTCAGTTATTTCTGTCCATGCTTTTAGTTTGGCCTTATTTGTATTTGTGGACAAGTCTTTATTTTCAATTATTTCTAGGTAAGGCTTAAGAATTTCTCTCAGAAGTTGCTGAAATAAAAAATAATAATTAAGTAGAGGATTAGATACGGTAAAATAGTATAAACAATCATGTGTTGATTATGACTGTACGTAATTGTAATTTCATATAATTAATAATTACCTTTTCTTCTTGTTCCCAATTGGTACTGCGTTCTCTCTTACTCGCCATTTTATAAATTGTGTTTAGCACGTATTCGTACACTAAATAATAGTAAGTATTAAAACTTCCCCGATTGTTTTCGCGTCTAGTCAACGAAAGCCGTGAATGACAGAAGAGACGCTAAAACGTCAAATCAAACGTCAAACTCAAAGTGACACTTGACAACCGCCTAATCACAGACAAGGGTCAAGTTTTTTGTGTTTATTTCCACATGTTTGTCTATGAAATGCAGCGTTGCCGTTTCGTGCATCTGACATAACCATACATTAGTTATGCAAAGGTTACATCGAGTTTATGAGTAAAAAAATATTTCGTTGTTATATTTAGCCTATTCTCAGTATAACTATACTGGGTATAAAGATAAAATAAGCATATCTTAAGGAATGTTTATAAGTAAGGCTGTGTGTGTTTACCCTAACGGGAATGTATAATTTATTACCCGCGAGATGCGAGATTAAACTCCTCGCTGACTTGACGCCGCGGGTGACAGCTGCATTCAGATGCAAGATTAACATTATTTTAGGGGCGCTTCGTGCGTCGCCGACTGCAGTGTCGCTCTTTGTTCAGACCAAGCCCTCACAATAAAATCAGCAGTAATAAAACGCGACATATTGCGGGAGGAATATTGGTCGCAGTCGCAGTGCAGCGGCTGTGATCTTCGCTATGAAAACGTGGCTCAGCACAACAGTTGACTCGGAACAGTTGCAGGGGCCCACTACAATAATGGCGGGCGCGCGCGGGGGTGGGGCGCGGGGGGCGCCGGCCCTGTGACGATGCAGTTTGCACCGCGGCCTCCTCCAACCTTCACCAACTCGCGCCCGTGTTCTTGGGAATCGTTTTAAATTCAAGAACCGCAAACCACTCCGCGAACAACACTCAACTCTGGCAACAGCAAATAAGAATCAAAATCTTATCGTCAAGTTTTTATAAGTCATTTTGAAAACGGAACACGCCGTCACCGCAACTGATGGTTTAAAACTCTATGCGGACTCCCGAAAGCTCAGAATCGTATAAATAATGTAAAAATGGTAGCAATCCTTGGTGTGAGTGCGGAGGTGAGAAATACATTAGCGGTGCCGTTTTCTATTGGTCGCCGCTCCCGTGTTGATATTAAGCAGTCCACGTGGACCGCTCCGAGGTCTTCCGTCTCGTTTTTTTACGGCGGTCCTCTCAATACCCATCTCGTTCTAATCTACAACGAAACGTGGAATGTCATGTCCGGAGTTGTTCAGAAAGTCGTGAGCGTGCATCGTGCTTCGAACTTGGTTTTCGTTTGACAAGGGCGCAAGCAAGCGCGAGCTGCTTACCAAATTAAGTTTGAACTCCTTGTAATATAATTCAGTTTGAAACGAAGGCTCGGGCGCTTAGGCCAGGGTGGGCGCTGTCGAATATTGATAAGCATTTTTAAGTCAATTAAGGTTGTAAGCTAAAAGCGGTTGTTGCTACATTTAAATTATCGGCCGGCATTCAAATAACGCAATTTTTTTCGTGTCGGCACGATTTTATTTATAGTTATATGTTATGGTGGGTATAATAATGCGGCGTGGGCGCTGCGATACAACGCGTATCGAATATTCATTCACTTAGTCACGGCCATCGGTTTAGTGAACATTTTATAAGTTTTATTGGACGCGAACGGTGTCGTTGCACTACAGATAGCGACAGGATGTAACACTATCGATGTGATTTCATTAATTAGGTATTTGGTTTATTAATTATTAAAGAGATAGATAAGCATTAGTAGTGCAGGTTACACAGTTTATTTACCGTACTTATCTATACCCTAAACTAGACTAGTAGACTAGATTCGCTAGACTAGGCTAATTGTTAGTTACGATCACGACAGTTAGGATCGTCGGTCGACACCTATCGAAATGAATTGATAACCCGGTTAACCAACTTGCCCTAAGTTAGGGACCTACTTAATAATCCTTAAGTTAAGATAATTATAAACTTAAGAGAAAAAAAACAATATCAAATGAAAGCACATTTTAGTCGCTTGAGACATTGGTAACTATATTGTGGGCTTTACTAATTGAGATTGCAGTTTTAACTAAGTACCTATCTATCCCAATAAAAAATATCTTACCTCTAGAGGCTCTATCATCCTCTATCCCTCGGTATGTAAAAATCTCTATCTTGTTATGCATTAGCCTTAATTACTTACCTATACATAATTTTATGATTTCTTTCCGAATCCATATTGGGTCATAAAATAAAAATAGTTTCATTTTAATAGTTTGGCAATTGTTAGGTAGTAGTTTCATATGATTGTACATATTAGTAGTAACTATTAATAATAAATAGGTATATTGAAGCGCTCTCTGTTGAGAAAGTGGTGATACTTGAACGTTTAATTTTATGCCATCTAGCGTGCTTCTGGACAACATTTCATCTGGTGAAGCTCCTAACCAAATTAAGTCCTATCTGAATCATAGGTGGCAGCTCAGTAGTCATTGTAATAAGAATGATATGACTGTATGAATGTGTAAATAAGCTAGAAAGTGAATATTCTGCATGTTAAATAATACTTGATGAAGTATTAGTATAGTAATCAATAGTTCTTTTAATTATTAGGTAATATTACGTTGGCTATTCTATTCATTATTAATGGCAATGTTTCTTTGACAGCTGTCATATTTGACATCAATCAAACTCAAAGACAAGCGAGAAGGACATTGGAGAAGCGCAAAGTGTTTTGCAATTTGGCGTATTTGCATTATTGTGGTTTTAAAACATATCTCTTAAAATCACGACACGTATTCCCGTATCTATTTATTTGTCTAGAAAATATAATGTGTAGCATATTTTTTTAGATAGGTACCTATCATTAATACATCTTGGTTAATACACTTTTTGTTGTCGTGTTTCAAGTTATTAAAACAAAACTAACTTACGACAGAGTATGCTCTGCTAGGTATATTTGTGAGAATATGGCTCCACGTATAATTTTGTTGTTTAGTGGCAAAAGGAAGTCTGGAAAAGATTACTTAACCGACCACTTACAGAAGTTGTAAGTATTGCTTCCATCACATTAAAATAAATATCACTGAACTTGTTACGCACGAATAACCCTGTTCCTAATGAAAACTAGATGGTTTCTAATTAGAAATTAATGTGAATATTGAACTTTTTATTGTTAGGTCATAACTAATTTATACTTCATTCATTAATATGTGTAGCTGCAGCATCTTGACTTTCTGCATATAACTATCTATTATCGAGATTAGTATTTGTTTTTACTCACTTTTATTTGCCTATTTAACTAGAACCATGCTTTCTATGTCAGTGATATAACATTATACAATATTCACATACTTTATATAAAAATAATGGAATTAAAAATTAAAATCATTCTATTAGTATACAACAATTCATTATCCTACAATGGCTGGTGAACTATTTCTATTATTGAACATAATATTCTAAAAAATCTTCTCATTACTTTTCCTCTACCCCTTTTCCTTTTTGCAAATCAGTACTTTTGTAGGTATTGCATCATACAATTCAAAATGTTTTTGCTTCAGGCTGGGTGACAGATGTGAAGTGATAAAGATATCTCAGCCCATAAAGAGTCATTGGGCAAAGGAGAAGAATTTGAATCTGAATGAGCTGCTGAGCGACAGTGAATACAAGGAGCAGCACAGATTAGACATGATAAAGTGGAGCGATGAGATGAGAGACCAAGATTATGGCTGTTTTTGTAGAGATGCTTGTCAAAACGGTAAGACATTATTGTATATTACTAAATATGAAATTGATGAATTATGTTTCAATACGTAATATGATTAATATGTATATTTTATGACTTGAAGTCATTGATGTCAGGAAAATCATTCAAAAATAAACCTTGAATTTTTTAATTACGGTTTTTTCCTTACAATAAAGTCTCTCTTTTTTTTTAATCAATAAAATCGCTTTTTTTTGTGGAACAACTCAAATTGTTTTTATTAAATATATTGTTTTGAGTTGTATTTTTTTAAGCAGTAAGTAACACTGCTATGGATATAAATTTAAATATTAGATGTCATATACCAAAGAAAAAATACTGAAGTTTTCCAATGCTGGAGTGGGATTTGAACCCACCTTGCACCTGACGCCTAAGCTGAGGATGTGGGTTCAAATAAATTAATTCTCCCTCATCAACCATTTTTTTTTCTAGCCCCAGAGAGACCTATATGGATAGTTAGTGACATCAGACGCAAAACCGACATCTGCTGGTTCAAAGAAACCTACAGGGATCTAATTAGAACAATCCGTATAACAGCAGATGAAGAAACCAGAGTGAAACGAGGGTACAAATTTAAGGCAGGCATAGATGATGTTGCCTCAGAGTGTGACTTGGATGATTACACTTCATGGGACCTAGTTGTAGACAATGGTAAAGGACGGCAACAGCTGCAGGAGCAGTTAGGTAGTATTTTGGGCTTATTGTCTCACTTATGATTTAAGATTGACTGGTGATTCTTATGTTTTTTGTGTGAGTTATAAAAATCACACGTCCAAAGTATCATGTTATTACTATGATACAAGTAACAGTATCTGCAACAATTATCAAATTTTATGTCATATTGACACACCCAAATTTCTATTACATTGTATTTTTCTAAATAATAGTAATAATTAATAGATACAGATTATGAATATACATAAAATTAAAACATTATTTTACAATTGCCGGACTTAATGCACGGAATTTCATTTTGCATAGAGAACTAAACTAAGAGTGGTTGGACAAAGTGAAATAAAAAATAGTGGTAATGATTTTACTAAATCTTATCGTAAAACTTTCGTCTAGCATGCTTGATGAGGTAAATATGTAGCTAAAAAAAATAGGAAAATATAAATGATAAGTAACAAGATCTTAGAAAATTAAGGCATGTCTCAGTTGTTTTCTCTATGGCATATTATTATATCTGTGGAAATTAAAATTAGTTTATCAGTAAGATCTTTTAGCAGACATTTTCTTATATTAAATATGGCTGCTGTAACTGGATGTATTTTGCTGCATTTACAGCTAATAATCAATTTTCTGATTTGTACATTTTGACTTTTTTGATGACATTGACATCCGGTTTTGACTTTTGAAGCAATTGTTTTTTTATATTGCGACAATAGCCAGCTAGGGTAAAGATATAGCTAAATTAACATAATTTGGCAGCTTCACAATGATTGTGGAATTTGTTCAAGAGCAGGTTCAGGTGAAGAATTTCTTATTTATTTTAGTTTATTATTAATTTATAATTTTATATGATGTCTGACAATTAATGTGTATTATTTTCTTGTATGCGTATCTTTAAAAGTGGCCTATGCATAAATTGAAAAAATGGAACATATGTCACTGTAGGCACTTAGTATCAAAACAAGCAGAATGATAAAAATGTCTATCTATTTTCGAATTAATGTTTAATTGTGGTATTAATTCATGGTTGCTGTTTCTATCTGTAGGATGATTCTCTTGGACAGACACGTCTGACAATATAAATACAAACGTAAGCCAAAAATATGTATACATACATTGGCACATCGACATTAAGGTCTTGTATAGGTACTAAATAGTGCATGTTATTCGTTTTATTTTATTCACTCTTTAAATTAATAACACTAGCTATTACAAACCTACATGTTATTGTAATATTTCATTGTAATTATTTACTTCTTTTTCACACCACCTATTCGAATATATCGGGCCTTATCTTCCCAGTTTTGGGACTGTTGGGAGGGATCAAAGTGGCACTTTCTGTTCAAGGACTTTCTATTGTCAGCCTAAAAAAATACAATGAAATATGAAAATAAACAGTACGTTCACAATTAAAATTATAATTTAATTAAATATGACAATTAATTAAATATGTGATATATCTTTTATTTTTCTGATAGGTGGTGTGAAAAGCAGTTAAGTATGCGTCACACAGTATCAAAATTATTTTCGTCGTGTAAAACTGTACGCAATGTTCAAGAGGATCCTAACGATAGTAAAGTTATTATTGTCAAGGAATCTCATTTTTAATTGACTGTAAATACAATAATTATATTTCAAAATAATTGCGAGCCTTTTTAGTAATAGGTATCACTTTGACACTTATACAAACTTTGGTTTTGGAGTCTATTGACTGCTATAAGGGTTCAATTTGTAATGCATTTTTGCCTGTCTTTTGCATTAGAGGGCTAATGGTAAGTAGTAAAGTGGGACCTTTTACTAAAATTACTCAAAATTTATAAGACATGAGGTACCAGATGGTTATTATAACTAATAATTTGTGTATTAATATTAAAATACGTTACTTTTTGTATTACAATAGAAAATAATTACACACACGTATCTTATTTCTCAAAGCCCTGAATCATAAACCTGCATTAGGTACATTATTTAATTATCCAGTACCTACCTAAGTAAATTATATCCTTTTGGTCATGTCCATGCGATACTTGAACACGTGTACCTATCTATCGATTATATTCTTTGTCTTTGACGTCACCAAATTATCGAAACTGAAACTTAATATTATACAAGAAATTTTGTAAGTCAGGGAATAAAATAGTGGAGAATTGGCTCATAAAAGCATGCCCATTAATTGATACTTAGGTAAAAGTAGAAAAAAAGTTTTTAGGCATCGGGCCGGTCGTTCAAATTGGCCAATCCTCCATAGACTGAATGGGCACCTAAACGGATCACCCCTATTTTTGTTACACCCTGTATGCATGGGATGGAATGAATGAATGATACTCCTCCTGGAATATGTGTGGCTGCTCCCGCGTTTCCGCTACTACAGCTGTGGCCGAGTCGCTTCCCACGATGCTTAGACGATCGTTTCACCGTCATTTGGGGACAGTGGAGAGAGGCTGTATAGACATGGGGTGGAGTATCCTTCAATGCTACAACATTGCCTTTCATGCCAAACTTTGCCTGCCTCGAAATGCAACTACTTATTGTCGATCAAGTAGCTGTACTTATAAATGTCTTATTCCTGATAATTTGGGCAAGGTGAGTATCTAGAGGAATTAAATGCAGACTGCCTAGACACTGCATAGAGAATACTATTTTTCAAGCCATACAAAGTTTGGACACGGCGGGCATGTTGTAGTATTTGATCAGTCCTAAAAATGTTACGGATATATCTGTTATATTCTCATCTCTCTGATATATTCTCATGAAACTAAATATGGTCAGCATTCATAGTATTTAAATTATATTGTCTGCCTGATAGCTTGCACAGTCATGCTCACTTTAAGGTCTCTGCTTACGGTGGCGTCGTTGATCGGGTCGCCACTTTCCCGAAAGAAGGTTGAGGGAGGCGATGGCTGAGATACGCGTCATACTCGTGAACGGGTGCTGTTTGCGGAGACCGGTCTAATCAAGCTCACTCATGGCTTAAATTCAAACAATTTTCCTGCTGTTCTTGATATGAGAAATTGAATTCGCTACATGTTTGTTTATTTATAATTATTTAATATTATGACGCATGGAGACCTTATACATCTCTGAAACATTTAGTGAAATGTATCCGTTTGTTTTCTTTTTACTCTGACAACTAGAGACCTTTACATCTCTAGCAGTATCATAATGCTAATTTTAACGTCTAACTAAAAACAATTGTATGCCCTTTTACATATATCTTTACATCTATACATTTCTCAAAATTCATTAAATTTATATAATTGTTCTGACTATTAGAGACTTCATCTCTAGTTAATGTACTATATCTGTATTTATATTAAATCAAATTTATGTTTGTTTTTAATTAATGCATGTTAGCCGTAAGATGTTATAAAACTATTATTTGAAAAAAGTAAGTCCCGCTGAGTTTCTTGCCGGATTCTTCTCAGGCAGTGGTGTAGGGTTAGAACCGGAGGTAGTTTTTTTTTCTCTCATTCGCTATTTAGTTTAACGATTCAAAAGCGCTCGTTGCTGGGCCTAATTGAATAAAGAATATTTTGACTTTGACTTTGACTTTGACTGTCGTTGGAGCCGTTAATTACGACTTAATTGACGTCTCCACGGGGCATTTTCACTACATAGCAAAACCCACGATGTTGGCTACGTCGTAGCACTACAAACGTAGCTCAAGTGTGAATGTTAAGGCAGAGTCGCCATCTATTTCTACGACGAGAAACGCAACCGTTACCGGCACTGGTAGTCTTTATAATCTGCGAACACCTTGTTGAACGTTCACGCATTGATCTGAAGTCAAGTTTGGAGTCCACTAGATGGCACAACTTACTAGAAAGTTGATACAAAGTGGCAAAGTGAATACAGCCAAACTCCAGCCTTTTTTTCAAAGATCTTGCCGACGTAGGTAATTCGTATCAAGGTACAATAAAATTCCCTTAGTAGGTGATAAAGTCGCACCGTTACTAAAAAACTCATATTTTTTAAATATCTTTGTCTTGATTAAGTTGTTTTAAACAGAGATAAACTAGCAATAAGGTCTGATGATGTTAAATACACTACGTAGATAGCTAGGTGTCATTTAAAGTAAGGTTGTATTAATGATATTGTCTGTACCTGTACACGGGTATTTATATTTATTAGAAACCTAATCTTTGATGATGGGATCGAACGAGGACCCACAATTTCACCAACATACCCATACATGTAGCTAGTGAACTATCTGTTGCCTTCGTATTTTCACGGAAACGCCCGAATTTATCTTTGTCTCCATTAGCTTTAGTACAACGGACACTTAATGTAACTTTATTGTGACAGTAATATGAGGAGTGTCGTTTCAAAAGGGCTTATTTCCAGTTGTAACTTTTTTTGGGAAATTGAGAAAAACATAAATCCACGGTTTTCATTTCGACTACAGGAAAATTTACAAATCCTTCATTTCTACAAAAAGTACTTAATAATAAGTTATTATAATAAAATATACACTTCTAAAAGTTTTCTTAGTATAAGGGAGAAATAGGCCCTTTTGATACGGACTTTGATATTTTAACATTTTGGAGGACAAGAAGAGGCTTATTAGAACTTGAAATTCAAAACATAGGTACATGTAGGTATTTCTCTACTTTTAGCAAAACTACATTCATAGTTAAAAAAAGTTGAAAGTGGAAATAAGTCCTTTTGAAAAGACACTCCTCATATGAATTCGGACGTTTCTGTGTAAAACCGAAGGAATGGGACTGCATTACACTTACGCCTGTATCCGCTTAAGAAAATTGATAATTCTTCATCGCGTTGTGGGAAAGACTTTGTGGTACCTAGGTACCCTACTTCACGTTCCACTCCTACCGAATATAGTGAGCGCAAATGCACATCAAATAAGTTTATTCACTTTCTGCATATAGAGATAATATTATACCTAATTTGTCACCATTTATCTAGGATGTTTTTTTTGTATATTTATGAAATCGACTGTACTAAGTATGTATTAGTATTAATCGCATTCCCCGATTTTCGTGTATAGCTCGAGAAATATAAATTGAATGTTTATTTTTACTATAATGTAGGTAGAAAATTACCAATTTATATTTCCCGAACTATACCTATCTTAGAAATTGTTTCATACTAGGTAAAGCTTATATTAAACTAGCGTTCCGCCCTGGCTTCGCACGGGTATAATATTGAGTGCCTACCATGAACCATGGTTGACACGTTGCTTCTTTCTCGCATCTGAAGGGTTGTGGCAGGGAGGCAACACTTTAATTATTAATCATGGTTGGCGGTAGGCTCCCTGATAATAAAACCTTCCTTTTCCCTTTCAAACACTCTACCAATAAAATCACGTCAAAATCCGTTCAGTAGTTTAAATTTAAGATAATTACCTAATCATACGCAGGGACAGATAGCGGAGAACGACTTTGTTTTATACAATGTAGTGAAATATTAAGGAAATGCGTCGATATTTCGGTGGTTTGTAAAGAAAGGAAAGTTGGCAGACGCATTGTCTCGCGCGAATCCTCCACGTCTGCCTTCGATCGCCACGAGCATCGTAATGAGGTCACGTGAGGACGACCTTCACCACACCTAGCCTCAAACGTTTCAGGCTTTTGCCGTAGTCTAGGCTAATTACGTAGACCTCAGCTCTGTTCCTGACAAATACGTATAGTGAACTCTACAAAAAGCTATACATGTAGGTAGGTACAGACCTAAAAACAGTGACATATAGGTATCAACCATAGGTCTTAAAGTGTAAATGTAAGTAGTTGGAAACAAAGAACAATGGCCTGTTAAAATAAAAAAAACTTATACAATTCATTTGGTGTTACCTAGAACTACATTGACGTAGTGTAGTGTACGTGGGCGAGAAACAGATAGGTACTAGGAATGAATACTAAGTCGGGGACCGGTATATTAGTGAGTAATATGACGAGTAATGAAGTTCCAGGAAAGTGGTGAGTATGGATTGGCGACGACTGCAGCGTCGGGGCTGGTGTCTGGCGAGGGCTGGCGTGTGATTGAATGGGCGCTGCGTCGCAGCGGCGGCGCCATTGAGCGGCGACGGCGCGCAGGCGCGGCTTCGATCGGCCGGGCCACGGCGGCGCGTTGCATAACCCTGTGGCACTCCGCGCGCGACCCCGCTCCGAGCGCCCGCGAGCGCCCCGCGCAGCCCCGCGCCTCCTCGCGCTCTTTACGTAACGCGCGTCCACCGTCCGCGACCGCCCCCTGGGCCAGTGTTTACTGTGTTTGTTGGTGACGACGGCCGGTTCGCTGGTAGGTGTCGCAGCGCGCTCTTTGTCCGGGCGCGTGGCGGCGGCGGCATCGCGTGCTGAATAATTTACGCGGAGGCTGTCCGGCACTATCGACCCCCTCGCGTGACTGACGCTATTAGCGGCAAGGACGGACGCCGCGCGGGCTGCGGCAGCCGCCGCCGCCGCCGACCCGACTGCTGTGCTCAGCCAAACCCTGCACTATCCCAGCTTCATGCTTCAGCTTCACCCGCTTGCCAAAACCACACCAAATACGCGCCTAACCTGTGCTTCTTATTTACCAGATCGTGAAAGTGGATGCATACAGTTCCGATATAACTATTCGATTTCCGTATGTCATGTTTACAGCGTGACAGCTGTCAGGTAAGGCTCGATCGATTACAGACAAACGGAAGGCCTGTCATCGGTATCCTGTCGAAAGGCATGTAGATATTTAGACATAAATATAGTTCCTTCGCCCTAATACGAGCTATGTGGTATAAATAAAGCATGAACGATATAAAGTCTCTAAGCAAGACAGTATTGAACTAAACCTTCGGGAATAAAAGTGAAATTGGATAAGTTACGTAAAACTTTTATTCCGGTCCATTGGAGCTTATGTCAGTTACATAAGTTGAGTGAGGAATGGAACTGAAAGATATCGAATGCGTAAAGATATAGTCCCTTCTTCGACCTACGGTTCCATTACCTGTGACGTAATATAAAAGGCATAAAAAAAATCAACATTCAAAAGAAAGGATCATTTTGAGTAGGCATATTTCTAAATATTGAGAATTTTGCAGTTAGACTTGTCGAGACAATAGGGCGCCAACGCTACGCCAGATCGTAGCAGGTCTACGAATAACATGATACGTAGCGCGCTACACGCTCCGTAGCACAATCCGCCATCATAAACACAGGAAACACGGCCTCTATTGTTTTCCGACTAGCTCATATTAGCGCTTTTATGACCAATATAATGTATTTGTCCCTTTCCAGCAATTAAGCTTGGACGTGCTAGAGGGAATGTACACAGTAAAATCTACTGATAAACATAGCTTGTTGGTTACATGTATGGACATTTCGCAAAAAGCTTGTAGATAGATAGATAAAAAACTTTATTCATGTCCACAACATACATGGCGTTCACAATCAGTAGTAGGTACGAAAGCGATGTAATAAAGATAAATTACAGAAAGACATGCAACTTAGGATAACTTATCAATAAAACCATGTATCGTGACAGAGAATAGGTGCTGGCTCAGCATAATGATGCAGCACGCAGCATGCCACATCGCTGATATTCTGCCAGGACCTTTTGTACAACAAAGAAGAGAGAAAGAAGTACGTGCAACTCCCAAACAATTACTGAAATTAAGGACATATTTAAGGAACTGGTTTTAATTCTTATTACCAACTAATATTTATAATGAACCTATTGAGATTTTACGAAGATTTTTTATAGTTTAGGTTCTCTGTAGGCTTAGCCAAGATACCATTCTGTAATCCTATACGATAAGCGATAGATAAGTAATAAATGTATGAGAATGACAGATTCAAACGAAAAGTCACGTGACCATTTCTATTCATTAGTATGGTCACGTGACTTTTCGTTTGTCATATACGATTGCAGAAATGGATCATGACTAGGCCTCCAGTGGCCTATACCACAAAACTTTACAAGCGTACAATTCTACAAAATTGTTTAAAATCCCATACAAAAAGTTGACGATTTTGTAGAATTGTACGCTTGTAAAGTTTTGTGGTATAGGGGCCAGGTGTCTGTAACTTCCTAATTATATAAATTGCTGACGTGGCTTATGCTGAATACATTTGTCATTACCATGGATGTTGAATATACACCATTGTATAAGTGTATAGTAAATCTAAACGATTTCATCAAATAATGCTGTTTATACATATATATACATTTCCTTCTGAAAAATTAATATTTATAGCTCCATGAACCTATTATATCTAAGCATGTATCTATCGAAAGCAAAACTAAGTTATTGGCATCACGTACGGGAGCAATATTTCCTTGATTACTTTAGAAGCCGGTGCTTTGCCGAGGTCCCCGAAGGCTAACGACATATTTTTCTTCTTTTTGTTAGAGGTATCCCCACTTACTAACATTTTTTCTTATTATTATTATTATGTAGCATATTACTTATGGGGATTTTCACTTATAGAGACACCCAATTAGCATGACATTATATTAATTGCAGTTAGGTTTGCTTTAGAAATTTAAGCTTGATTGACGTTTTTGTATTATAATATCGGTTATAGTTTATAAAATTAACACCAAAACCGAGTTTTTATTGAAATTTAGTACTTCATTGGACGTAGTTTTGCAATAAGAAACCATTCCACACGAATTTGTCATTCTAATTAACACCTTAAATCAAAACAAACAAGTCAATCTTTAAAATGACAAATTCGTGTGAATTAGTTCCTTTTCTACTACGTCCAATTGTCGTTACAAACCTGACGAAAATTAAGGTTTTCTTTACTAATTGGGAGTCTCTAAAAGCAAAAAAGCTCTTATTCAATAAAGCAGGGAACCTAAAATGATTACAAATTCCCTCAAC